>CM074194.1:31660385-31954371 GCA_037179385.1 Holothuria scabra
GTGCTATTTATGTAACTTTTTCTCACAAAATTCCAACTTTTCTCCAATAAGCTCTTGATTTTTTAAATGTAGTAGGAGAACCTTCGTAGGCCTTAAATAACATTAAATAGCAACAACGATCTTTGGTCTACGTACAATCTCACATTTGCTCAGAGGAAATGCAGATTCTTCAGTAATCCCCCAATTTTCGAATTTCATTCCTGGAAACCCAGAATCAAAACTTTTTCTGTAATACAAACTCAACATATTCAAATATTGATTTAAAGGGCTACAATTTGGCGCCCGAAAAGCACGTTCCTAGCACAGTGGTGTTCACACCTAAAAAAAAATCAGAAAAATTTGGGTGCTTGCCCCCCCCCCTCGGAAAAATGTCTACCTGTGCCAAGGTCAATGTTACTGCGTAGACTTGTTCGGAGAATAGCCTCAGGCGCGTGTCCCTCCAAAACATAAATGAGTTGTCTGAATTTTTAAGTTTTAGTTTTAATTATTTACGCTTTAACATCCAACATAACATCATATGCACATGCCATTCATAAGTCCTATACTTTCTTATGAATGTCTATTAAATCAATGCAAACAATACATCTGAATAAATAGTTTATGAAAAGGGACATCTCATACTGAGGCATTTGTGAACATTAGGAAAATTAAAAAGACGTATACCTTATGTGTTGAAAGCCAACCTCCACTCCAAACAGCTGTCGACTATATTTCTGTTTATTCATCTATATTGGCAAACACCAGCAAATATGATTTCATAGTATTTACTTTCAAAATTTTCTCCTGCCCCTTTTCCAATGAAAGTTTGAACTTTTGTCGCTTGGAGGGATTCGAAATCCACTCACCGTTGTAAACCCTAGATTCTTTCTATTTATTAGATGCTTTTCCTTTCATCACAAAGAAAGTGCACCGCATGATATAAAATGTTCAAAATATTTTATTGAAAAACAAAGTTGTAGAGCATTGTCGGAGCAGAGGGCCATTCTCCCAAATAAAATTCTGAAAAGAAATTGTGTTCAAACTATCGATCGAATTCCATGAAGCTAAATTTGTTACCAGGTTGCATCGGAAAGTAATTGTTACAATCATTTAAAAACCTAATCCTCACCCCAAACAGTTCCAGTTCTCTTTACCTATTTACTAGAGCTTCCCCTTGTTACTGCCTGAAATTCATCCTCATCTAGACAAAATCTCAATCTATAGCTTCAGGATGGGTGTACAAGAACAACTGTATAATCAAAACACTCTCAGTGCAAGCTGTGTTGTATGATCTTGAGTAACCCATTTTAACTTGCTGTCAATCAAAGAGCTGTGACAAACGAAAATTTCTGTAAACTACTACAGATATTGAAGTCTGAGGTGAGAGTTGACTGCCTTCAAATATTCAAAAATTCCTCAAAAGTTACGTGGATCCCTCCCTTAACTGTGGTCAGAACCTGTATTTGGACACCCCAAACAAAAATTATGTTGTGAAGATAGGAAAATGACAGATTGAAGATTTAATTTTATAAATAACCATCAGAACTCTCTGCGTGTCACCCAGTTTCTTCCATTTTGTTTTTCTTTAGGCCACGATTTCACAACTGGTATAAAATTTTTTCACCAATTATCAGTGTTAAGAAAGATCCTGTCTTCATGAATTTAAAGCGATATCGAGTTGGTTGGTGAAACTGACCAAACTTTTTCATTTACGTTTTCAAAACATAATAAATGGCCAATAGTTGACGAGCACCGTATTCTACATTGAAGTTAATGTTGTCATGCATGAGTGAGAAGTTGACGATATAATTCGTTTTTTAAACGTTTGTAGCCAGACAATTTTTCAATTATGCACAGCACAAAACAGCTATAAGCCATGGTAAAAAAAACCAAAAAAACAAGAGGGCAATCCACGGAGTTGCATATCTCATCGCTAACATGTGCGCAAGTTGGTTACAGAACTTGAACTATGTATGAGCCAGAAGTTTTATCTGTGCTGAATTTTATGCTACAGTAGAATGTCATTGACAAAAATTACCTACTAAAACTCCATGCCACAATCTTGAAGTCCAAGGGAAGCGATTTTTTTTCGTTCCAGGGGACGGAAGTTTTTTTCCGTAAGATAGCGAGGGGAAAGAATATGGCACAGACAAATCAAGTTCCTGAACAGGCGCACCTTATTCAAAAAACATCATTTGGATATTTAAATTCTGACACTGGATTATATAAGATCTGGAGAGATAGGCTACCCAATCTTTGTAATGCTTGCCCTTTTAATCCAGTAGGCCTATCTAAGATTTTGGAACAAATTTATGTTTTAAGATGCTGTTATCCCCTTGCAACACTATGAAAAAAAAAAAAAAAAACAACGCGCTTGGCTGTTACACTAAACTGATACAATTAGATATGGCAACGATAATAAAAGTAAGACGATTTGGGGGACGCTTTAGACGAGTGCGTAATTGTGATTATTCAGGCGCTAGCTGGGCGTATTCTCCATTTTGACGCGACGGCAAACTTCATGTGTGTCGAGCTGATATGCACATCAAGTGCGTCTCAATTAAAAAACTGGGCGTGTGCGCGATGTTGAACGTGTGGCGTTAGAAGATTTCCGGGCGACGCACACAAACCTTTTCTGCGTACTGGCCAATCCTAGCCCGTGGCAAGGGAATTGTCACATACGTTTTTTTTTGGCGATGCTCCAGAACTGCCAAGTTTTAAGGGCACCAATATGTAAGATAGAGGCCCTATGCCTAACCTAATGTTAGTCACCCACAGTTTCATATCTTGGGTTATAACTCAAGCATATGAATGGTGTAGGTTTAGCCCCAGACCTAGCCTACATACTGTTAACCAGCTTGAGATTTCAAGTCTAGCCCTAGGTTTGACTTCAACTTTCATACTACTGTACTAGGCCTAACAGTTACAGCAACTTTGGAGTGAAAACAACTGTCTGCATACACCATATGAGAACACTCTAGATATAAGGGCCATCAAAGTGAATTGCGAGTAGGAACTTAAAAATCTCACTGCAGCATACAAGCTAGTAAAAAAAGAATTTGAGACTGTTACTACGAAGTACTAACCTAGGAGTCTAGCTTATTTATATTAATTGATGAAAAATAGGCTAGTTACAAAACATAAAGTGGGGATGACACGGCCAAAGTAAGTTCCTAGGTAACTGTTCTTTGGGTACACCTTGACATAAAGTGAATGATTTCCCTAATAAATTATGTCCATAAATACTGAAATACGACGTTTTGAATTCCAAATTGCAGGTCAGACTCAGACCATTTGAAATTCGAAAGCGAAAAAACATATGTGAACGCGTCTCAAAATGGTGACGGCATTGGAGGCACGGTTAGCAACACTGTACCAGAGAGCTCACAATCATCGAATCATGTGCCGGTGCTCCGATAGCAGTGAGCGTACATTGTGAATTGTGCATTGCACGGTGACTGCTTAGTATTCACAATAGCATCTTCATCAAACAGCTCATACAGTAAAGACGCGCTCGTAGTGGGGACGCGCTTAAGTGTGGTCTGCCCATACATATTCATAGCTGTTCTTTATAGCAACCGAACCGCGTCTTCCTTGCACAAAAACAGAACTATTTTTACCCGCGCGCATGCACACGCGAACATTTTGGCCAATGATTTGCTCCGAATCCCCACCATGGTCCGCGCCGTTCGCTCTGTACGTTGGACTCTGTATTGTGATGTAATCGTTTTCATGAAGTTGCTAAGATAAGATAACTTTACCGAGCGTTACATTAGTTCCACATCTAGATGCGCGCCGTAGGGCAGGGTTTGTGCCCCCAATTGCGTCATAAAAGTCAGGCGAGCTGTTGCGGCATTTTTCGAAATTGGATTTCGAACGCAGTTTTCCTTCGAATATCATTTATGCCGAATTGTACGGATTTTCAATGGGGTGTGAGATGATATTTGTAAAATACTGTATCTAATCTTGCAATACACAAAAGTTTTTGTGGCCGTGTCATGCCCACTTTAACCTTTGACAATCTTTAACGTGAACTATGTCCTTGGTTGCCATGACAACCACACATATCGGCACAACTTACAGTATCATACCTAGGCTATTACACTTAAACTTTCAGATTTGTGGGATGCGTCCGTTAAGAGTTAAAGTGAATACAAAAAAAAGTATTTGACCCCCTGTCACGTGACCTTTGACCTTGGTTGCCATGGAAACTACATATTTTGGTAGAACTAGTCTACCCTATTATACTTGTGAAGTTTCATGTAAAATGAAGGTTTCCTTTTGAAGTTTTAGTACAAAATAGGGAAAAAAAAGTGTTTTTCTGCAAAATGTGACCTTTGACCTCTGACCTTTGACCTTTTCTTCTGAGGGTATGGGAGACACAAGTTCCCACCCTGGGGTACCCACCTACCAATTTTGAAAAGAATCGGTCCAGCCCACTAGTAGGAGTTTGAGGGACAAAAACGTTGTTTTACGAACAAATTATCACTTGGGAATTTATTTGTTCCACTCTACCACTTGACCTTTGACCTCTGTTGCTATGGCAACCACATATTTTGGTAGGTCTAGATGCAATTAACATAAGTGTAAAGTTTCGTGTCAGGAGAACGTTTCGTTTTGGAAATATAGCAGAAAATGTGATTTCACTAAATTTGACCTTTGACCTGTAACCTTTGACCTTCACTTCCGGTTTTGTATTAAAAATGCAATTGTTCCACCTGAGGTACCATCCTACCAAGTTTGAAGAAAATCGGCCCAGCCGTTTAAAAGATATTAAGAAAACAAAATTGGACACACACACACACACACACCCACACACACACACACACTCACCCACCAACACACACACACACACACGGACAGGTTTTGACCCCTCTCTCAGCCATGGACCTTCAGTCACCCCGCAGTACCTCACCATGGGTTAGACCTCGAGACTAGTAACCTGGGAAAATTTAAGCTGGCATTGCCATATATAGCCCCATAGGCAAAGTGACTACAATATCTCATCCTCCTCACGGAGCGATGAGATAAAAATGAACGAATGAATGAATGAAAGAATGAATGAATGAATGGATGAATGAGTGAGTGAGTGAATGAATGAATGAATGAATGAATGAAAAACTTAATAAACAAGAGGGCAATCCACGGAGTTGCATATCTCATCGCTAACATGTGCGCAAGTTGGTTACAGAACTTGAACTATTTATGTGCTAGAAGTTTTATCTGTGCTGATTTTATGCTACAGTAGAATTTCCTTGACGAAAAATACCATACTAAACCTGCATGCCACAATCCTTTGAAATTCCTATTTGAAGTCCATTTGGGAATGGATTTTTTTTTCGTTCCAAGGGACGGAAGTTTTTTTTTTTCGTAAGATAGCGAGGGGAAAGAATATGGCACAGATCAGTCAAGTTCTGAGAACTATAGAGGCTTTGCAATTGCGTCATGGAACCGCCATGCTGGAGGACATTCATGCCAAATACACGTGGCTTTGTGCCGAACGCACTGCACAGTGTGCACTGTGATATGCACGGTGTGTACAAATTCAACGAGCAAGCGCGTCCCGTATGGTTTACTACGTAGTTACATGTACTCCAACATGGCCGCTGGAGAGTATTATGACGTCATGTGAAAAGCCTCTATAGGCGCACCCCTTATTCAAAAACAAAAAACATCATTTGGATATTTAAATTCTGACACCGGATTATAAAAGAACTGGAGAAGCGCTACCCAATTTTTGTAACGGTTGCCCTTTTAATCCAGTATGCCTATCTAAGATTTTGGAACAAATTTATTTTTCAGATATTGGTATCCCCTTGCAACACTCTAAAGAAAACTAGCTTGACTGTTACACTTAACTGATACGGATATGAAAGCAACGATATAAAAAGTAAGACGCTTTCGCGGACGCTTCAGACAAGTGCATAATTGTTATTATTCAGGCACTAGCTGTATGAGCGTATTCTCCATCTTGACGCGACGGCAAACTTCACGTGTGCCCCGGATCGCTGATATGCGCATCATGTGCGTCTCAATTAAAAAACTGGGTGTGTGCGCCATGTTGAACGCGTGGCGTTAGAAGATTTCCGGCCGACGCACAAACCTTTTTTGCGCACTGGCCGGTGGCGAATCCTAGCCCGTGGCAAGGAAATTGTCACGTACCTTTTTTTGGCGATGCTTCAAAACCGCCAAGTTTTCAGGGCACTAATATGTAAGATAGGTAGGCCCTATGCCTAACCTAATATTAGTCACCCACAGTTTCATATCTTGGGTTATTCCTTGCCACGGGCTAGGATTCGCCACAGGCCAGTACGAGGAAAAGATTAATGCGTCGGCCGAAAATCTTCTAAAGTAAGTTCCTCGGTAACTGCTCTTTGGGTACACCTTGACATAAAGTGAATGATTTCCCTTCTAACTTATGTCCATAAATACCGACATACGACGTTTTGAATTCCCAATTACAGACCAGGCTCAGCCCATTTGAAATTCGAACTAATGCGAAAAAACGTATGTGAACGCGTCTCAAAAATGGGTACCAGGGAGCTCACAATCATCGAATCATGTGCATGGTAACCCGTGTTAGTGCATACATAATTGCAAACACCGCTGCTACAATAGCAGGGAGCGTGGCCGCTGACTACATTGTGAATTGTGCATTGCGCGGTGACTGCTTAGTATTCGCAATAGCATCTTCATCAAACAGCTCATGCGGTAAAGACGCGCTCGTAGTGGGGACGCGCTTGTTTTGGTCTGCCCACACATATTCATTGCTGTTCTTTATAACGACCGAACAGCGTCTTTCTTGCAATAAAACAGAACTATTTTTACCCGCGCGCACAAACACACGAACATATTGGCCAATGATTTGCTCCGAATCCCCACCATGGTCCGCGCCTTCCACTTTGTATGTTGGACTCTGTATTGTGATGCAATCGTTTTCATGAGGTTGCTAAGATAAGATAACTTTACCGAACGTTACATTAGTTCCACATCTAGATGCGCGCCGTAGGGCAGGGTTTGTGCCCCCAATTGCGTCATAAAAGTCAGGCGAAGTGTTGCGGCATTTTTCGAAATTGGATTTTGAACGCAGTTTTCCTTCGAATATCATTTATGCCGAATTGTACGGGTTTTTTAATGGGGTGTGAGATGATATTTGTAAAATACTCTATCTAATCTTGCAATACACAAAATTTTTATGGTTGACAATCTGTAACGTGAACTATGTCCTTGGTTGCCATGACAACCTCACATATCGGTACAACTTACAGTATCATGCCTAGGCTATTACACTTAAACTTTCAGATTTGTGGGATGCGTCCATTAAGAGTTAAAGTGAATATAATAAAAAGTATGTGACCCCCTGTCACGTGACCTTTGACATTGGTTGCCATGGAAACTAAATATTTTGGCAGAACTAGTCTACCCTATTATACTTGTGAAGTTTCATGTAAAATGAAGGTTTTCTTTTGAAGTTTTAGTACAAAATAGGGAAAAAGAGTGTTTTTTTTGCAAAATGTGACCTTTGACCTCTGACCTTTGACCTTTTCTTCCGAGGGTCTGGGAGACACAAGTTCCCACCCTAGGGTACCCTCCTACCAATGTTGAAAAGAATCGGTCCAGCCCACTAGGAGGAGTTTGAGGGACAAAAACGTTGTTTTACGAACAAATTATCACTTGAAAATTTTTTGGTCCATTCTACTACTTGACCTTTGACCTCTGTTGCTATGGCAACCACATATTTTGGTAGGTCTAGATTCAACCAGAGTATGTGTGAAGTTTCGTGTCAGGGGAACGTTTCGTTTTTGAAATATAGCAGAAAATGTGATTTTCACCGAATTTGACCTTTGACCTGTAACCTTTGACCTTCACTTCCGGTTGTGTATCAAAATGCAATTGTTCCACCTGAGGTACCATCCTACCAAGTTTGAAGAAAATCGGCCCAGCCGTTTACAAGATATTAAGAAAACAAAATTGGACACACACACACACACACACACACACACCCGCACACACACACACACACGCACACCCACCAACACACACACACACACGGACAGGTTTTGACCCCTCTCTCAGCCATGGACCTTCAGTCACCCCGCAGTACCTCACCATGGGTTAGACCTCGAGACTAGTAACCTGGGAAAATTTACCGTTACCATGGCAACCATTGCGATTTAAGCTGGCATTGCCATATATAGCCCAATAGGCAAAGTGACTACAATATCTCATCCTCCTCACGGAGCGATGAGATAATAAATAAACGAAACGCAGAACAACATTTTGAATAATTACTGGATGTAAATGTAAATTATTTTTGGGATGTTGAGCGTTACATATGTTAGTACCCTCTAACACCCTCGTTAAATTACTGATATCGACTCAATATATGCCGTTAAACGTTAAAGCTTCCCTCGTTATTTGCGTCATGGAGGCTACGAAACTGTTGAAAAGTCTTGGGCTGGAAAGCGTTAATAAACTGCGTCAGTTACTTGGTAACTGACGCAGTTACTTTGTAAACGCAGGTTGTTCTAACAAACTCTATTGTGTAACTGATTGATTAACTATTCATTATTAGCTCGAATTGCAGCCATGAGTTCTCGAGTTCGACTTCTAGCCGGCTCTTACCAAAGACTTAAAAAGTTAAAAACGGAATTTATTGTCAATGTGCTTGGTTCTCAGCATAAACAGTGGAGTAGGAAAACAGGCCAGTAGGCCACAAATAAGCCAAGTTGGTTAGAAACTGAATAATAAAATCATCTCACTAACTAACGTAATTCAATAGTCCTTAAGTCAGTTTCTACGTTTTTATAGGAACAATTTGTCTGTGTCCGCGTATTTTGTGATCAGAAACCACTGGAGACAGATAAGGATGACATGTCCTCTCGAGAAAATGCAATAAAACCTATGCTCGATTTTGGATGACGTCACAAATATCCCTTGTAACTTTGATTGCGAACCGATTCGATGCACTTCGATGATGTCATATCATCGAAAGCGTATCGAAAATGTTCGCATTATCAACGATGCATTGAATCAGTTCACAATCGAAGTTTAGAGGAGGGTACGTTGTGACGTCATCCAAAATCCAGCATAACTTTTATTGCAATTTCACGAGACCTCATCTTTATTTGAAATGTTATATTTTTATAGCGGGTGAGCAGGGAACAGGAAGTCACACAGCTTCCCAGGATGGGGAAGGATTTTATAACGTAGGTTTAGTACAATATATCTATAAAAATTTAACTGCCTTTCACTGAAGCAACAGGCTCCGCCCATTTTCATGTCGGTCAAAAACTAGTGTAGAACAATACGACATCTAGTTTAAATAACTGGGAAGCGTCTGACGACCCACGTCTGACTGGTGCACTAAAACACGGTTGTTTTTTGCCTGGCATTGGTTACAGCTTGTCAGTTGGGACGTTATATGCACGCAATCTAAAGAGACACAGTTCCTTCAAGTATTCATTTAAAAAAATGGATATTTTTAGTTTTCGGAAAGATTCTTGGTCAACATTAGAAACAGAAATTGAAAAAAGCAGAAGAATATATTTTAAAAATGTCTCTAAATACGGTAGTGAGCAATTTTTTCTTCACAATTGAGGAATGAGGATGAAATATTGTTTGGCATTAGGAGAGAGAAGCATATAATAGTGTTTTTCAAAAGATAGCTGAGATATTCCTTATTTATTGCTTTTGAAAAACGAGCGCATTTTAAGAAAGAATCAACAAATTTAATATTAGTCAATGCTAACGAAAGGCAAGTCGGTCGGTCGGTCGGTCGGTCGGTCGGGTCGGTCCGTCCGTCCGTCTGTCAGTTAGTCCGTCCGTCCGCCAGTCCGCCAGCCAGCCAGCCAGCCAGCCAGCCAGCCAGCCAGTCAGTCAGTCAGTCAGTCAGTCAGTCAGTCAGTCAGTCAGTCAGTCAGTCAGTCAGTCAGTCAGTCAGTCAGTCAGTCAGTCAGTCAGTCAGTCATTCAGTCAGTCGTTCAGTCAGTCAGTCAGTCAGTCAGCCAGCCAGCCAGCCAGCCAGTCAGCCAGCCAGCCAGCCAGCCAGCCAGTCAGTCAGTCAGTCAGTCAGTGGGTCAGCCAGTCAGCCAGCCAGTCAGCCAGCCAGTCAGCCAGTCAGCCAGTCAGCCAGCCAGTCAGCCAGTCAGCCAGTCAGCCAGTCAGCCAGTCAGCCAGTCAGCCAGTCAGCCAGCCAGCCAGCCAGCCAGCCAGCCAGCCAGCCAGCCAGCCAGCCAGCCAGCCAGCCAGCCAGCCAGCCAGCCAGCCAGCCAGCCAGCCAGTCAGTCAGCCAACCAGCCAGCCAGCCAGCCAGACAACCAGACAGACAACCAGAGACAACCAGCCAGCCAGCCAGACAACCAGCCCGCCAGCCTGCCAGCCAGCCAGCCAGTCAGCCAGCCAGTCAGCCAGCCAGCCAGCCAGCCAGCCAGCCAGCCAGCCAGTCAGCCAGTCAGCCAGCCAGCCAGCCAGCCAGCCAGTCAGCCAGTCAGCCAGTCAGCCAGTCAGCCAGTCAGTCAGTCAGTCAGTCAGTCAGTCAGTCAGTCAGTCAGTCAGTCAGTCAGTCAGTCAGTCAGTCAGTCAGTCAGTGAGTCAGTCAGACAGTCAGTAAGTCAGTCACGGTGAGTCAGTAACGGTCAGTCAGTTGGTAAGATCGGAGTTGCCACACAAATCTGTCCATTTGGATAATGCAAGTTTTTCTACAAACTTGATAATAGAAGACGTTTCAAAACCGATCAAATCTCTTCAATGCATTGGCATTGTGTTTTTGCTATTGGGATGACGAGGGTGTACGACGCAGATACATATATATATATATCGGTGTAAAAACTTCACCTACCTATGATATGTCAAACAGCAGATCACGCGACCGAAACTGCTGCCGCGATTTGAATTCATCAAGTTATATAAGACAGACAGTCGAAGACGTTTGTTCAATTGTCTTTCTACTTCTGGCGAAATTCATCGTGAAACTGTAGGAGGAAAAATTTCTGAGATCCAACCTGCTCTTGACTTTGATATTTTATTTGCCTATGTTCAGTAAGTAGTAATATGCAGAAAGGCAAGGGCCGACCTCATTACTTTGAAAACAAACGTGTTCCTCTAGACATTATTAGATCAAATTTTTACGATAAAAATCGTTTTTATTGTATACCGTACTTTTGACCCATTTACAATTGCACGAACTCTTCCAATTCTTTTACTTTATTTGAAAATTATCTCAATGATCAACTATTTCTTCTCTCTTTTAAAATTTGATTGAAACTCTTGATTTGTGACTGAAAGATTTTTTTTGTAAAGAGGAAGAATAGTTTCCGTTCACACATTGCCTTAAACGAAGAGGGTCGTGTAACAAGGAAATTCGTTCAACTATTAAAGAAGTTATATTTATTCTGACGTATCATTTGAACTACTTCCAGAGACCTATGTTTCTTTGATGATATTTTATCTGAAAGGTTTCTTGTCAACGTTATTTCTATGGCAACAGCCACGACTACACACTCTTGTACATTAGTATTTATTACTTTACCAAAGTACTTATTGGAAACGAAAGGGACCTACTTCTGCGAAACTCCACAGCATTGTCAATGTAAACTTTTGGTATATTCTCCTTGAATTTTAGTGTCGCAAAATGGATTCGAAAATAAATTATGCACCGGGCATCCTTTTATTTCAACTCACGACACGTTCTTATTACAGATAATGAAGTTTGATTCACGATCGTTTGTCATCGTGACAAACTTTGTGTAATAGCTTTTAAACATTGCTTCAAAAAGCGTGAAGCCGATATGATATCATCAAAATTCACTAGCGAATTCACAGAAGATGGTGGGGAAAGTATTAACTGTAAAAGATACTGGCACACAGTCTATTTTTGCACTGTCGAATGAATGTATAAAAGCGCGGAGTCCTTGGTAAAAGTAGGGAGGTGTAACTAGACAGCTTCCTGATAAATGAAGTGGACGTGGTAAGATTTCAAAAGGGGACGCATTGGGTGAAATATTTCAGATCATGAATTTTAGGTATTGTCTTGGATAAATTTGTGCGGAAAGGCTAGGCAGCTTTTTTCAGGCTCGAACCTAAGGGAAGGGGAAGGGTAAAAGCCCCTTGAAATTTTCCCCCTAGAGAATTTGGAGCTTGCCATTGACTTAGTCCGGGATATTTTATTGAACTTCTGAGGTTGAACGGATCAAATGAATCGCCCAGGCTTAATCTCTGGACAAAGGAAGGTGCACTTCTCACTTGGGCGAAAATATTCAAATCTGATCACGTCGTAAAAATCAAGAACAAAACAAAATCAAACAAAAAAAAAGAAAATAAGAGGGCTTTGTTGAGCTCCTCAAAACCAGCCATGACCCTCTCAAACAGCTTGGGAGTCATTGTCTGAGTTCCACATTGGAAATAACAGTTTCCAGGAAATTTTACTCACGGGACTTTATGACGGTTGCAACCACGGACTTCCTATATCATGTACAGAGCACGTAACGCGTATGTCCTATGCGTTTACTGTCGTCACCTACTGGAGCAAAAAAGTCGCACCAAGATTGCGTCGTGCAGCTGTAACTTTCAAGTTACTCAAAGTATGTTAGTTGTATGCAAGCTGTATGCATGATAGGCCTATCGAAAAGCAATTTCTGGCCATGTTTCAATAAAAATTACTATCGTCTAGCTCTTTTGAGATAAGTACCGGCGCGACATACACGTTAATGCGATTTCACTAAAAATACATGTTATTGTTTCGAAAAGTGCGTAGACCTTCTTCAGGAATTCTCACGAAACTACGACTCACATTTGTAACCTTCATAGCATGTATCGGATACGAACCGTAGCCCAAAATACCCACTAATCTTTTGACTTACGTGGCCAATAACGTGTGTACGAGCAGCGAACGTCCGTTGAGCGGGCAATACTATTTACTCCTTTGGTAATATAAAAAAATTCGTTAAACGAGTATAGAAATCTACCGGTACAATTCTCGAAAACATGTGACCCTCTAAAAAACTTGAACGAGCCTTTTGGCCTATATTATACCCTAGTACCAAAGAGTGTGATGTAGGCCTAATCCGAGGTAGAGTTTAAAAAGTAGAAAATTTGCCGTAAATTGCTAAAGTATGACACGTTCACACCAAAGCGGGCAGCTTCTACGGTTTGCCACTTTGCCTGCGGGGGGGGGGGGGCATTTTTTTTTTATTTTAGGGTGAATAAGCTAGTTTCGCATTCCAAAGCATTCCAAAATCGTCCCTTTTTGCTTATTTCTACTAAGATAAAAAGTCTATGCGACAAGAAATTCCGTTAAGTTAATCATTGTCTCACGGTAATTCGAAGAACAATCGTAACCATGCAACGTTGCTTCTCACCGAAATCATCACACTGTTTAACCCTTTACCGTTGTGCTCCGATCGGGGCATATTTGCGCGCCTCGGAAATGGGCGGAAAAGCGGACGTAGCCCGCCCCGCATCGGCTTCCGTAGGCCATTGACCCCGTGACCTTAAACTATTGTCTCTCTCGCTCTTGTGGCCGAATTTTCCGGTAGCTACTCGCAGTTTCGAGCTCCGCGTGAAACAGTAAAGATGTGTGACAGCCGAGCTCTCCGCATGGGTCCAAAAGGACCCAAACAACGGTAAAGGGTTAAGGAATTCCCAAGCAAAGCGAACGTGCTTTATATCGAGTATACGTGCAATTAAGGCGCAATAAAAAGATTAGTTGCAGTTACATCGTAAGTCGATCGTCTTGTAGGGCTGTTCTGGAGCTTTGAAATGTTTCAGATATTATGTAATACGTACCCGTATCAAAATGGTAATGAGTGTCGTTTGAACCCCACACTTGTCGTGTTTGAATAAAATTGTAGAATAACGAACTGTCGTTAAACTTTTTAAAATTATTACAAACTGATGATTAAATCTTGTATATTCGTAAGAACATCGTTAAACTTAGCTTCACTTTCTAGGAAAACCACAATTTTCATATATCTTCGAAACTTATCACGAATTTCCGCACATCGGACCTAATAGCTGTCTCTTCCTACTGGAGAAGATTTAAAGCCTTCTGTAGTTTGCGTGTTTGTCTTTTTTATTGTCCTTAATCTTTCCTTAGTCATTTTTAAGTTTCTTTTAAGTTGAACGAAAGAAATTCAAACATTATGGTTCTTGATAATGCATCAGAACATAACGCGACGTCATGGTACTGTACCTTCTTGAGATGGCCCACCTCTAGTTTTGTTGGTTTACATGTTGACAAGACATAGATATAAAAATAAAATTATATCTTGCAAGCAAAGCAATTCAGCAAATTACTCATATTCAAGCTTGTAGCCCCCTCCTCCCCAACCTCGATTAGGCAATTTTCTCCCGCTCTGGAAATTAAAAGATTAAAGTTTGGTTCCACCGAACGGCCCTTTGCCAGAGGGTTGGGGGTACTTTAGAAATAGCAAAGAACCAGAACATCGAAGTTCGGCGAAATCAAACGTTACACTGTTTCTCAAAGAAGCTATACGTCCGCTGAAGGACAACACCTGACCAACTTCACGGGTCTCAGACCAGTTACATCACTGGTATTTCATGGTTTCACCAACCGGCAGAGAGTCGGGACCACTTTAGAAAAAGCAGAACATCGAAATCTTGATTTGGCACAGACGTTGATGAAATGACACCCGTGACCACAAAATTCAATCACAAAAAAAGTCCAGTATGATCGCACTTATGGAATTCACTCCAATTACGGCAAAATTTCACACCAAATGTTGTTGAGTGAATTTTCACTTCACTCTAGTTAAATTTTCCTCGTACACCAGTCTTTCAGTTGACTATCAGAGTAGATTAAACCAGGTAATTCAAAAGAGTTGGTTTGAACATGAAGCTATTGCAGTAATAATTCCATGTTGTGAAAGTCTATCAGACTGTGTGGTATCACGTGACGTCCAAACTGGTAAACCACACCCACTGCCGGGCAAATATCAATAGAGGTTTTTCACATGACGTCATAATACTCTCCGGCGACCATGCTGGAGTACATGTAGGCCTAACTACGTAGTAAACCAGACTGGACGCGCTTGCTCGTTGAATGTGTATGCATCGTGCTTGCCACGTGTATTTAGCATGAATGTCCTCCAGCATGGCGGTTCCATGACGTAATTGCAAAGCCTCTATAGTGTTTCAGTGCAACAGTCACACGTGCGTCGTCAGCTCTCAGCTAGCTTAACTAGCTGGTGTACTACAACCAAATTCTGCACGTCAAAAGGGGCGGAGCTTGTGACGTTAGGGAAACTTTTTCAAGTTGTGGCTTACTGATTTTCCCTGCTCCGTTGCTTACGCTGAGCACCAAGCACGATGGCAGTACACGTTTCATTTTTTTTAAGTCTTCAGTGTCCATCAGTCGGCCATCAGTCAATCAGACCATCAGTCGAACTCCAGACCTCCCGGCTTCAAGTCGGATGTTCTGACAACTTAACCATGTAGTCGGTCAGCTAAGAGATAAAGTGTAAAAGTTTGACAGTTTGTAAAATTATAATATCTGAAATGTGAATATTTCAGATACCAATTATGAAGTCATGTAATTGCGACGTAATCCGTGAAAAGGTCACCGAAAGCTTGCGTTTTGAGAATTCTTTTTCACGACGACACTCCATCTTTAAAGGGTAAAAGCTGTCACCAGAAACCTGTTTTGAAGTAACAGCCAAATCTCACAATTTTCTTCTTATTGTTTCTTCAAAGTATCTTAAAGGGCCAAACCTCTCACCCCAAACTACAATTTTGGTACCCGGGTACCGAAATTCTCAATTGATGAAGCTCTTTGATTGACAGCTAGTTCAAACAATGCAGAGTGCCAAAGCTTATATTACACAACATGAACAGTACTGAGAGTGTTGTGATTATATAAATTGAGTTTTTCTATACTCACCCTGAAGCAATAACCTGAGATTGTGTCTGGATGAGATTAAATTTCAGAAAATTGTGGGAGGGGCTTCAGTAAGAAGGTTAGGAGAATTGGTACTGTTTGGGGGTGAGAGACCTGGGCCTTTGAGGACTTCAGCACTGCGCGTTCAAGGTAAACCAAGCAGTAATCTCTAGTAAATTTCACATTTGAGGAGAACAATTGTTGCCACATTACTCTCAAGAGCCAATCAGGAAACGGGACAGTCTACTATACACCATTTCTTGTTGGCTGGCAGCATTTCCTCTTTAAACTTCCAAGAGAGCAAAACGCCAAAAGAGAAAGGTTAGGCCAGGTGAGATGGAGTTTGAGGGCCCATCTGTTTCCAACCAATTGGTTCAAGTCAAGCCGGCCACGGCCTTTTCCCAGTTGTGGCTCACTGACTTGTAAGTTCCCTACTCCATTGCTTTCGCTGAGCACCAATCACAATGGCAGAAGGTTTCGTTTTTAAAGTCTTCGGTATAACCCGGCCAGGACTCAAACTCCCGACCTCCCGACTGCAAGTCTGTTGCTCTAACCAAAAGAGAGAGGGGAAAAAATCAATGTTTTACTCGTAACCTGGTCGGTCGGTCTGGTAGTACTGGGGCATGCAGGCAGGTGGATGGATCATGCATTTAATGGAAGGTGTTTCATGGGACTTGGAATCTTCAATATTCATTCAAGGTATAGAAAAGCGATTAAGGAGGCTATGGGAGCTCTTACAGAAAATGACCTCCACAAGTTAACCCTTTACCGTTGTTTGGGTTCTTTTGGACCCAGGCGGAGAGCGCGGCTGTCGCCCATCTTTGCTGTTTCACGCGGAGCTCAAAACTGCGAGCAGCTACCCGAAAATTCGTCCACAACAACGAGAGAGATAATGGATAAAGGTCACGGGGTCAATAGCCTTCGAAAACTGGTGGGGGGAGTGCTACGTCGGCTTTTCCGCCCACTTCCGAGGCGCGCGAATATGTGTACCGATTAGAGCACAACGGTAAAGGGTTAACACCCCTTACCAGGGAGTTGCAACTCCCCTGCCCTTACCCAGTATTAATGTGGTCTAGTAAAATATGATTTTGTCCGTCAATATAAATTGAACAAGGAAAAGTCCTTATACACTCCTTTTGTTACTAGTGCCAAAAATGAATTTGGCTCTAGAAGCATTTATCAGCATTTATCAGCATTTATCACGTTTCAATGCTAAATATGTTTAACAATTAAACGGTAAGTGTTTACCAATTAAACGCTTTAAAATGAAATGTTTAGAAGTGAGGCACGTGTGTTTAACATCCAAACACGTTTTCAAAGTAAGGGCAAAATAGTGTTCCTTTTTTAGAATGTGTCGTTTCGCCACAGATCATTTGCGTAAGTTTTAGATTCATTATGTGTACGTAAATTAAGTTTTAAGGGCCTAATTCTCTCAACCAAAACAGTTCCAATTCTCCTTACCTACGTAAGCCCCCCTACACCTCTCTGACATCCATCCTCATCCAAACACAATCTCAGTTTATGGCTTCAGGGGGAGTGATATGAGCTTCAGTACCGTGCATTTTTGAACTTGTTTGCAATAAAAGCGCTGTGTCAATTGAGAATTTCTGTGGACTACTCCAAAAAACTGGCGCTATGCCAGTCTTTTGTTCTTGATTTAACAGTTCTTGATTTTGTTCTTGATTTAACAGTTCTTGATTTAACAAGAAATTTCTTAACTGCAGTGGCGGCACCAGGATTTGAAAAGTGGGAGGCAAATAGAGGGCAAAAGGAAATGTTGGGGGGGGGGGGCAAAAAATTTTCGCGCGAAGCGCGAGACTTACCGGGTGGGGTCAAGGGGCAAAGCCCCGGTGGGAGTCCTGGGGGCGATGCCTCCGGAATCTCTGAGGTTTTAGCAAATCTCTTGGTAAAAAATTAAGTCTCAGGATAGGTGTATTTTGGTCAATAATGCATCATCCAAAGCAAAGATTCCAAATGATTTTAATGCAAGCTAGGCTTATTTGGCTATTGCTCACCTTAGCTGACAACATGAAAAGTTGGAAAGCTACTTATTAGCAATCTCTTGACACTTTTTACACTTTTCTTAAAATAGGAAGGTGAATTTTGCCTTGAAAACTCCTGAAAGGACACTATACTTCAGGAGCTGAGTGGGGGGGGGGGGGGCAAGTGTGGGAAAGGCTCTGACTGGCGGAAACCCCCCATGCCCCCCCCCCCTTGGTGCCGCCCCTCCTTAACTGGCCAACGATAGTCTTTATCCCTAACCTTATTCATAACCCTTACAACAGAGAATACAATCGGTACAACACAACGGCAAGAGCCAATCAAGAAACATCTTGTTACACAGTGCGCAAATAGAGGTTTGGGATGAGAGGATTATCTCTTTAATCGCAACAAAACAAAAGATTCTTTTGTCTAATATTATCCTCGACCTACATTCTTTCACCTTTTTTTTGCAGACTGATCGTAATGGGGCGTTCCTAATAGCGTCCTTACAAAGAAGACTGCGAAAAACTACCATCGACAAAAGGACGCCACTACGAAAGACATCCGCTCTTTTATTTATTCAAAACAAATTTTTCGTAAAATTGAAAACATCTGAAAGAGTCCAGAAGAGACTGCCGAGAATATCTCTTGTAGTCATACAAGATCCTTTCTTTTTTTACCGTCCATCGTATTCAAAGATGAAAGCAAAGCTGCTTCGATAATTGATACATGGCAGACGTGGTCTTTTTGCCTCTTGTTTTCGCTTTTAACGGCCATTACAATACACTTAGTTTCCCACCGCAAATATGATTTTATGAAAACACCTGATGCGTTTATTTGTATTCCCTTGAAAATCGTTCTCGAAGCTCAAGCGATTCATTGCTATGTTCATAACCTAAAATGCATTTAGGACGTAATATTTTGGAGAGCACTACAGACGTTCCGCCAAATGGAGGCAGTGATGGGAATGTGAGCGAGTTAAGTACGTTGTTTACGTATCTCCTCTCTACGGAAGAGGATGACTCAAACATTGCTGCCGTTTATAATAGAACTACCAGTGGAACGGAATTCTGGACTGATAATGTCAACAGCACGAGTTGGGATTGGAATGGAACCACACCAGAATTCTTTGACCCGGGGGGATCAACTACATTACCGGACGGTAATCCTGTGGGGGATTCTAGTAATGCTATTTCAGAGGACTGGAAACTTGTGGTTATATTATGCGGATTGGAAGTATTTTTCTACTTAGGAACTCTGTCAATAATTTATGTTTTACGAAAACTCAGAGACAGGTGGTAGTCTTTCGAAATAAAATTCAAAACGAAGATTGAACCAGAAGAAATAAAACGGCCTTGTTTAAAATATTTACATAACTTTTGTTTCTACGACCAATGGTCATGTAAAAAAATCAGAGTTTTAAAGAATAAAGTGTTTAGTTTAAGTAATGATGAGAAAATTACTTTCTTTGCTATTAAGATTACCAAAAGATGGATGAATTTATTATTCTTGGAACTGAAGCAAGTAGGCGTTTGAAGTAAGCTACTCAAAGATATGATAATGAAATGACGTAGCACTTGCATATTCAACACCGTTTGCCTGATCTATTTAAAACGTGCCTGCACACTAATTGCTTTCACATTTGACAAATCGTATTTTACATGAGACGACTGCTCATTATTTCTATGTAAATGGCATTATTATATTACTTTAGGCCAAACTATAAGGAGGACCGGGCGCTATCTTTTACTAAATTTTTTAATTTGATGATAATCAAACGACTGACCCAAATAAAAATTTCTTTAGACTACTGGTGAACCTGTTGTTTGGGGTCTTGAAGCGGACAAGTCCTTTGAAGTTTACAAACCGTGACTAATCTAAAATTAAACTCTGTAATTCTCTGCTTTCTCCCATCAACGAACCGGAAACCGTTTGCTTCAACAAACAGAACAATTGATGTCCTAAACTTCGCTTGGCTACCTTGACTTTCAGCTTCATTTGGTTATTGATACTAACCCTGGGTCCCCGTCCAAATGCCTGTTTCGCCGGGGATGTGGTTAATGGAGTTTTAAGTACACTTTCTTCGAAATGTGATAAATTGCTATACCTTTAATCAAGCATGCGGGAGGTAGGTGTTACCAGTTCAGGGTGGCACACCGGCTAAAGGAAAACAAATTCCTTACGGAAAATTGATTGAATTCGGTGGGAAGTTACTACAAATTATTCTCATGTTGAATTTTATGTAGAAATACATAATTATCTTCAGGAAAATGTTATAAGCATGTCTATAACTTCTTTCACATGCATGGAATCAATGAAGAAACATATGCCTACCCTACGTCCGAGGAATTTCAAGTTTTGGGTAAAATTACACATTTAATTATACTGGCAAAGCACTTGAATTCCGCCTTGTTAACTGTCACGTTATACTGAGCTGGAACTAACTGAATAATCCACAAAACCTAGAGTGCTGTGCAATTTATCATCCGGAAGAATCTTTTAGATAGAAAGCTCCATTAAGCATTTTGATTGATGGATCATTTATGACCAAAACCAACCTGATTTAAACAACAAAAACTCTCGTGTAGATAATTGGTTTAGATATTTAATCATTCGCCCACTAATTATTTAGATATGCCAAAGACACAGACTTGACCAGCTGTGATCACGGAGGATCTGTCACTTTTAGAGAGATTATCTTGGCAGTTTTTTTTTAACATTCCAAGTTCAAAGGTACTCTACACTCTTAAAAAGTTGGTTAAAAAAATCACCAACACTGGTCACGTATGTCAAATACCTGAAATTGGTTAAATTTTACCCAATAATTGTTGATTAACGGGTTATCCCAGAGGTTTTTTACCACTTAATTGGGTAACCAGCTTGTGGGGTAACCAAATAAACAACACATATTGGGGAAACTTTGCCCAATTTCCGGTATTTGACATACGTGACCAGTGTTGGTGAATTTTTTTTAACCAACTTTTTAAGGGTGTATGTCGTATACGGTAGAAGAATGACTCGTTTGCATCTTATAGCTAAGGAAAAAACTGCATTTGGCTAACTCTAGGTAAACAAACCATGAAAAAATTTGGCCGTGGCCTATCCACGTGGGGGTGGGGGTTACAACCCCTCATGACCCAACCTTGCAATGCAAAAACCACCTAAAAATAAACGTTTTTCTCTCTTTCCTTAGACTTTTTCCTCATTTCGTGCCCCAACCCCCGTGACACTAACCCCCCCCCCCCCCCCGACATAATCCTGGCTACGCGCCTGACTTTGGCCAGGGAACGGAGCTGGACCAAGTCAGTTATTTTGCCAAATTTGAAGTCGAGACTGTTAATGACCCGGCATTAACAAATGACAAATAGGGTTTATACCTATTCTGCCATCAAAAATATATGTGGATAATCACTATTTACATCATTTTGAAGATTATTGACGGTGTGTCGAAAACTAATCGATCAGTGTTTAACCAATCAGAATGCATGATTCACAATAACCGGTATCTAAAGTTGATGGAATTGCAAATGTGTGCCTGGCATTGTAGTCCCTTTCCAACCCCAGGGATGTGAGGGAGAGTCTCTAGCAACTCCCTGCTTTCGCTAAATCCTCATTACGTTTCGTTGTGTTGCGTGTTTCGAAACATGTTGCCAATGGTATTGAGGTTTTACGGTCGTATGACGTCAGTCTGGCTTTTTATAAGGGACAATAAAAGATTGACAGAAAATTATTAATTACCTTTTGCTCCAGGAACTCGTTTCCCCTCTCTGAACTGATTGTTAAACAGGATATAACAACATGGAAGAGGTCCTTGTGGTTAGAAGGAACGTTATTATTATGTCAAGTTTATTGGTCTATCGTTGAAAGATGATATGTGAATGTTTTTCTGGTCACAAAATTTTACACAGATGCAAGACTACATATAATCCGCTACACTGTAACCAACCACAAAGTTAGATCAGGAATATTTTTTTGTTGGTTTTAAGTCAATTAACAAATGTTGTGCATAAATTGAAATTGTGAAAAAGTATTGAAAACAAATTTTTATGACTGTATGATATGCTGGCCGTCACTGTTCACGCGTAGATTGATGTGTTAACCAAACACGCGCACGACAGAACTGAAGTGAAAATTTTACTTGAATGAGCGTCTGGCCGCCATAACAGAGAGACGCGCAAAGCAGTGACGTCGGCAGGGTGCAAAACCACAATAACATGCTTGCGGTTTGAAACGTCAGAAATCGGTAGATGAAAATTCCTCGAGGTTTGTCTTTGTTAATGATATGGTATACGGCATAAATAATAAGGTAGGAAAAGTAAGGCACCCTTGAAACAATTGGTCTAGAAACTGAGCTGTCAAACGTCATTCAACAAGCTAACTCATCTGACCGTTGCACAATTAAACCGTCTGCATTTGTTGGTGGGGGTTGTAGTAATACGCGCTTTCCTCTATTTGGAGCTCGGTGACGTCATGTGCATAAGGTCCATAGAAATCCGAAGCTTATAATTTCTCTGATAAGGTGTATGGGAGTTGATAGGTCATCCGGGTCTTTTGGGTACTCTCACAATGTTTGAGTGATATCTGACTGCATTGTGGCCTTACCTGAACACTTTACGCGCCACACGGCTAGAGTAAAAACGATCGCCGCACTACACTACGTGCAGATTACGCGCATGTTTTTTTTTTAATTCCAATAGACCAAGCGGACTCCATGGTCAGTCGTTAGAGCATCCGATTTGCGGTCGAAAGTTTGAGTCCTAGCCAGGTACTACCGAAGTTTTTAAAAATGGAACCCATTGCCCATCGTGCTTGGTGCTCAGCATATGCAATGGAGTTATTTAGTTAGATGGAGTTTTACGGCCCAGTTTCCAACAAATTGGTTCTAAGTCAAGCTGGTCACGGCCTTTTTTCCAGTTGTGGCTCACTGGCTTATTTTCCCCACTCTGTTGCTCATACTGAGCACCAAGCACAATGGCAGTAGATTCCGTTTTAAAGTCTTCGGTAGGACACGCCCAGGACTCGAACTCCCGACCTCCCGACTTTAAGTCTGATGCTCTAACCACTTGACCACGCATATGCAATGGAATAGAGTAAACAAGCCACTGAGCCACAACTGGAAAAACGTGGCCGGCTCGACTTACTTCGATGGGTTGGAAACTGGGCCGTGCAACTCCATCTAACTAACTGAGCAACAGACCCATTTTCTAATAAAATTTACATAGGATTAGGGAACAGATTTTTCGTACGATTCGTTTTGGGTAATTGTTAAATGACATTTCCAAAACTGCTGGAACGCGCATCAAAATTTGTCCCAAAAACCTTTACAATATTTGGAAATGGTCTTTACATTGTTGTCATGAGGAAGTGACGTTTCACCGTTGTCAATGGTAATTTTTCGAGTACTAATTGCATGAAGGATGTGGAAAATTCAATGAAACATAAGTTATCACCACATGACACTTTCTGCACGTTTTCAGTAATTTCCAAGCACAAATTCGTTTATCTAAATGATTTATAGTACATTTTATTTATTTTTCTTGATTTATGACCGTCTAGAGTCTAGACAGTAAGGTTATTTAATCTTATGTGCATTAATGCTGCCATGGTCCTAGCACGAATAATGAATAATACAACTCAAGGAAATGTCTGGTACATTGTAGAAATGATTAAAATAAACCTTGTTTTGAATTTCTTTGTCTCTGTGCACACGAATTAGCAGAACAGGGGCTAGGCCTACAGTCCCGTGCTTCGGGCCCATGCATGAAGAGCGGTTTGTAGAACGATCGTGTTTCCCTGATAACCAGCACATAAGCAAAAAGTAAGGAAAACAAGTCAGCGAGCCACATTTGAAAAAAATCCCTTACCGGCTAGATTGCATCTAACCTAACCTAACCCAACCCAACCCAACCTAACCTAGTAAGGAGCTGTGTTCCGTTGGAGTGGATCCGGCGGAGACCACATAAATCCCATTGGGAGGAACTCACAGAGTCCCATTGATAGGGCGATCCACTGGACACCCGTTGAATAGATCCCATGCATTATAATCCATCAGCGTAGGTGCATAAGAATCTCCCAAACAAACTCCTTGAATCCAGGTTTAACAATGTTCCAAATACACATTGAAACCCAGTCGATGGCATTTAATATGATTCTGCGGGATTCCATTCAATGGGACTATAGGGAAATTAATACCTTTTCTTAATGATTTGCAGCAGTCTACACCGGTACCGGTGCCACTGTTTATATTAATAGTTCGAGCGGCAAGTGAGGTCTACCATTTGTAGGGTCCATCAGCTCAGGTAAGCAAACTGAACTTGAAGGTTAAAGGTGATGGGTCCCGGCTATTTTCAGAGGCCAGTCTGAAGGAACCCACCGTTCTTAAGCTAATGAGTCGTAACAGTAATCTGCTACACGTGCAGGAAGAAGCTTATTCGTGCGGCCACGTGTTTAACTGTTTTGCCCCAAGGATGATGTCAGAGTGTCGTCAATGCATAAGGTTCATTTACATGTGCGCCAAATGTATGAAGTGGGCGCTGTTTGTCTTCTCATCCTTCTTTCAAAGGCAAACATTATCCAAGGAGGGGGTGCTAAAACACCCCACCCAAGAAATCAACCAATCAAACCTTGCGCCCTCTCTATTGAAACTTAATGGATACTATATCTCCACTGACTATACACTCTTCAAACTCTTTCTCCTGTAAGTTGCTGCAGTAGAATGTCAAATTAGGGGGTAAAGTATGTACGAAGGAAAATGTTATGGGGGGTAAAAATGTTTGCGCGCAGAGCAAAATCGAACGCGAGGGGCGCTTCTTTGGGTGAGGTCCAGGGGTAAGGCCACGATGGGGTTCCAGGGAAACTCTGAACCGGGTTTTAGCAGATCTCTGGGTGGAAATAAAGTCTCAAGAGAAGTTTATTATTATTATTATTTTGGTTGGCTTATCTCCTTATTTCGTTGGCCTAGTTCCTAACTGACCCAATTTTTTTTTTTTTTTTGGGGGGGGGGGGGACTAGGGGAACTAGGGGAAAGGACAAAATCGGAGGGGAAATGCCTCCTTATGCCCCGTGGGCCACTTTACAACAGTAATTGCAGACAGAGGAAGCTGGGTAAATGATATCAAGAGTAAAAAGTACACCCTCCTCTGGGAGAACGCGTGTCATTGAAGTTGTAACAACAAAGACGGGCAGATGATTCGTCAACCAATCGGGGAGACGCATGAGTCTTACACCCCTGGGAGAATTTTACTGCTCGCTTTTGGTGTAGTGAAGTTTTAGTGCAGTCACTTGCACATTGTTTCCTTCAAGTTTTGTCAGTTACTTAGACCTATAAAGTTGGCTTGTCTGACATGTGAAATATACAATGTGTTTGAACTAATACAGCCCCTACAGCTTCAACGACAATGAATCACTGCTGTGAATGTCGTGGCATTGTGCACTTTTATGCAATGCACATCAGCATATTGTATGTCTTATCAAGGTTCTTTACGTATCTTTCTATTGCCTGGATTGAAAAGACGAGGCTCAAAATATTGACAATCTGAGCCGACTATGTTAATATAATTCCCCTTGTTATGATGCCAGCGTGACATTAAACACTTCAGCAAGCACCTTTCTTGATTTTAAATATCCTGATTTTTTCAACACAATCTTATGAAATAAAACTCAACTTGAAAAGCACAGAAAACAAGGTCTTGAGTCTGTATATTAAAGCGACTTGTCAAGTTATTCAGCATAATATTTAACAAGGAGGAAATTTCAAGGATGACAAAGTTCGAAGCTTATTTGCACAACCAATCGATCTGAGGAAAGCTTTGAGCGTGAATATATAAATCATCGATGCTGTTAGTTAGTTCAAATCCATAAGCATATACGACGTCTCTTATTATGGGCTATTGTATATCGTTAAGCTTCAGTCCGGAGAATTCCACTTGACAACCCTGTCAGCAATTAACGGTCACTCTAGCTGTTCGCGTGTGTGCTTCATGTGGTGTGTGTATGTGCCAAGGGTCATTAATTTTTTTTTGGTGTTGAAGTTAGCCATCAATTACAGCTTGCGGCAGTTCACTTATCACTCAGAAGACCAGTCATACTTAAGACTTGTATAAATGCTTGTAACATTCAGGTTCAGTTAACGCAATCTTTCTGTTGAAAAGAGAAAACCAAGTTAGTTACCATAAAGGTTGACTCATTTCGACGGAAGCTTCCGCACGGGATGTTTATATTAGTTCACACATGGGTTGGTTAACTAAAGAGCAGTCGTCTCAAATGTATTTTGAGGCATTACCTTAAATTTCACAACTTTCTTCATAATTCTCTTCAAAACATCTTTCTTGATATTTAGGACCTCAAAAATTGTATATTCAAGGTTATCCAAGAGGTCACAGAAAGCAGTAAATTTTTACTGCACTAATACAAGTTCCCTTATTCCAAATCCAGATATGGATTGATATCTGGATATATCTGGTTAAATAAAGCCTTTATATGGCCATATCAAGCCAGATATACAGCCAGATTTAGATGCCTTGATATAATATATCAAGTTTTATATGGCCATATCAAGCCAGATATAACTTGATTCAAGAAAGGCCCAGATATGCAAATAAAGTTTTATATGGCCATATCAAGCCAGATATAACTTGATGAAATGCCTTCCCAGATATACAAATAAAGTTTTATATGGCCATATCAAGCCAGATATAACTTGATTCAATTCCTGTCCAGATATGCAAATGAAGTTTTATATGGCCATATCAAGCCAGATATAAACTGATGAAATGCCTTCCCAGATATGCAAATAAAGTTTGATATGGCCATATCAAGCCAGATATATATTGATGAAATAAGTTCTCAGATATACAAATGGAGTTTGATATGGCCATATCAAGCCAGATATAACTTGATGAAATACCTTCCCAGATATACAAATAAAGTTTTATATGGCCATATCAAGCCAGATATAAATTGATGAAATGCCTCCCCAGATATGCAAATAAAGTTTGATATGGCCATATCAAGCCAGATATAAATTGATGAAATACCTTCCCAGATATACAAATAAAGTTTTATATGGCCATATCAAGCCAGATATAAATTGATGAAATGCCTCACCAGATATGCAAATAAAGTTTGATATGGCCATATCAAGCCAGATATAAATTGATGAAATACCTTCCCAGATATACAAATAAAGTTTGATATTGCCATATCAAGCCAGATATAACTTGATTAAACGCCTTCCCATATATACAAATAAAGTTTGATATGGCCATATCAAGCCAGGTATAACTGATTAAAATACCATGACAGAATTACATATAAACTTTTACATAGCCATATTAATAATTCTTGGTTTAATTTGTGTACCTGTGCTACATAAAGACCTTCTCTGGAAGCTTAACAAGTATCAGCAAACCAAAATGAGAACATTCAAACCATATTCAACCATATTATACTAACATATGCAAATGACTTCCCAATGTGGGCGTGGTCAGGAATTTAGGGCCCTGACTTCCTTTTTATTGTAATTAAGGAAGTAATATGTGAAAAGTAATGAAACCTTCAACAAAATTTATGTTGGGATATTGCCCCCATATGATAATTTAAACCAACAATGCGATGTAAACATTTAAAAGTAGGAATTTCAAAGCAGTTTTTTTCTTCACTATTAAGTAATTTAACAACTTTAAATACTTAAGTCAATGGTATACAACGTGCATTCAACTTTGATAAGTGTTGTCCTTCAGTGGACGTAATAGCTTCTTCGGAAGCAGTTTCAGAACTCCTTCGGGAGTAATCGTTTGGTTTTCGCCCCTTGGCTCTTCGCCAGAGAGTCGTGGGGACTTTTAGAAAAAAGCTTCTTCGGGAAGCAGTTTCAAGTTTGGTTTCGCCGAACGGCCCTTTGCCAGAGGGTCGGGAGGACTTTAGAAAAAGTATGCTGGCTCAGAAGCTGAGCACGGCTATACCGAAGATATAAGAGCTTCGTCCTGGGCATGACGTTAAACTGCATCCAGGTTGTGGCTTCTGTTCTATTCAGCCAGTGTAGAGCAGGCCCACTCAGTGATTGCCCTTTGGAGGGCGCACTTGTCCATTTGGGACGTTAAGCTCCTTAAGGGAGCAGAACTCCTCCGGGAGTAATGGTTTGGTTTTCGCCCCTTGGCTCTTCGACAGAGAGTCGTGGGGACTTTTAGAAAAAAAAAACTGGCTCAGAAGGCTTTTGATACGCTTTACACAAAGGTAGTGCACTAATGAATTTTGGTCCAGTCATATATGGTCCAGATATGGGACATATATGCACCATACTTGTCTCCTTAATATGGGATCAATACAGTAAATCTTTATATAAACCAGACATGGCACTGCTTTATATGGGATCAGTATGGAATACCTTTATATAAACCATATATGATATTGCGTTATATGGTTCATATCTGTTCCAGATAAACACCTGATCCAGATAAAATTTTATCTGGCCCATATATGGATTAGATCTGGTTCTGGCACAGATCAAGGTTATATCTGTCAAATTTTTTATCTGGCCCAGATATAAATCCCATATCTGCAGCAGACATGGGCCAGATATGGATTTCATATCTGGCCCATATCTGGATTTGGAGTAAGAGGCATTTCAAGTCCCCCCAAAAGTTGAGTTTATCTTCGAGGGACGTGACTTGTCAGAATCTGAGATGCGCGTAGCGCGCCAAAATTTTGGGCCTTCTTTTTAAGAAATACTTAATAATTTGGAGTTTATTTTGAAATAAAGATTTAAAATTTTTGAAAGAAATTTGGCGTTTCTAAGGATCGTTAAAAAGTCGAGGTGTTCATGGAAGAATCTGTCCTTCATAATGGCAAAATAAAAAACGTTTTATACGGGACAGCTGAAATTCTGTTGGGGTTTCGTATTTAATCGTTCTAGGTCTATGTACTATTGTCTCAAGACAAGACTAGAAGTTTGCCTGAATTTTTTTCCTTTTTTGAACAAAGATTTGAAAATTAAGAGCTTATAATATTGTAGAAGTTTTGGAATTTAATATAAGAAAATTTGGTTTTTGGTAAGGTTGAAAAAATTTTGGTTGTTTATTAAGTGATATGCCTTTCAAGAGCAATATTAGGTAGAATGTCGGGGTGACTTACAGAGCTGTCTCTTTGGTCATTTGTTGTACTGAGCATCCATCAAAATTGGAAAATTTTGCCACTTTTAACAACCTGAAGCTTATTTGGGGGAAATTGTAATTTTATGACAGATTTTGGGGTTCAAGTTGGGAAAGAATCTGACCTTCTTATAAAAAAAAATCATGGGTTTACTGAATATTTTCAGGCAGATGAAGGCCCTCGGGCCATAGGCCTATTTGAAAATTTCCCCGCGGAATAAGTTTGGCTTCCCATATATGTTTGAATTTTTATATTTTATATATTGAAATTGGCGTACTGGAGCGTTTCATTTTTTTTTGGAGGGGGCAGAATTTTCTTTGTTCGAAAAATGTAATCCTGGCGGAAAGACTATCTAAGTGGAGCGCACAGATATTTTGAAAAATTGAAAATCCCCAGACAGCAGGAAAAGGCATTTCCCGGGCTGGCAGCTAGAAACAAAGTAGCCATTACTTTGAGCTTTCTTTCGCAATAAAATTTCCACTTTATAATACTGTGCCAAAATAAAGAATAATTTGCAAGCATGTAATGTTCTGTTAAGTAAATTTTTTCCACCAAAACATTATCTAAGTGGAGCGTCACCATCAGTTGGCGCGGAACGTATAGAAAATTGTTAAAAAATCTAACCCCTCAGACAGTCTGAAATGGCATTTCCTAGACTTGCAACTAGAAATGACGCAGTCGTTATTTTGAGCTTTCCTTTGAAATGAAAGTTTCGCTTCAAAAGAAAAAACTCCAACTTGCTAAGTGATCAGAAAATTACCAGATAAAAGGTACTGCTACAATTAGATGTTCAGTAATGGTCCTGTCTCTTTTCGGGGGAAAACTAGGCAACGGAATTGAAAACATACTAATGTTTTTGACTCTACAAGGAATCTTTGTTTTATTCAATTGAAAGATCTACCAAACAGATGAATTTTTCTACGTGACTGCCCAAAGTACTCCAGACTATAGATGATTTTACTTCCAACGTATTTGAAAGTATGTCACGTTACAAGGTGTCTTGAAATGAAATTTCAGTCAGACTTATGGGGAGACATTCTCACGCTACTGTTTATCACTATGTGTAGCTCAAAACGGCCTGGCCAATTTTCATTACCGTTTCTAGAATTCGACTGTAGGGGCAGGCTAGATGGCAGACCATTGGGCGCTGCGTGCACATGAACAACCACTCGTCCGTTTTTATAAAGAAAATTCGGAATTGTGAGTTTCCTTGAATATTATTGAATATTAATAGCCTTCTAAAAAGCGAAATCAAAAAGCTAGTCCGGGTGTCTGAAATTATCAGGCCCACATCTTTCATCGTGGGCCTGTAGATGAAGGCTCCCTGACGAAATTTAATTTTCTCAACAACAGGGGTAGGTCAGTCTTCCCCGACGAGGGTATGACCTCGCGTGCACGGATTGAAGATGGGATGAGGGATAGCAAAGCTAGTAAGAAGTGATTAAAACAGATTCAAATATCATTAAAATAGCGTTACAAAAGAAAAAAAAAAGTTCACAAAGAAAAAAAAACAGTTTTTGATCATTCATCCAGTAACATCAGTCCTTTACGTTTTTTTTTTCATTTTTAGGCTTTCCCGAAAAAAATTTGCCTTCCTTCCACGATGGGGGATGAGAAAGGACAGGTTACACGCAATGAGGTATTACAGAGCTAAGAAAGTCATTGGGAATTGATTTCAATATGCATTAAAATAGCATTACGAAGCAAAAAAATATGTTCAAGATCACCCCCCCAGTAACTTCAGTAAACTTGCAGTTTATTTTTTTTTTATATTTTAGGCCTCCCTGACGAAACCACCGACCTTCCCCGACGGGGGGGGGGGGCATGTCCCCCTCCCACAACACGCCCCCCCCCCGCTGGCGCCACCCCTGCCCGCACCTCAAAATTGGTTCCGCGGTCTCTGGATGTAGAATGTAAGACCAGGGAGCTAAGAGCTCCAGGTAAAACGGATTCCTGGCAAACCGTTACTGAAATTTTTCAATAAGTACTTACTGATTTATCCACGACAACAATTTGGGATGGGGGTGGATGGGGTAGCAGGGCTTCCCTTTGCCACCATGAGCCTGTCATAGACAAGGGTATTCAATTCCGGTCATGGAATTCTAGCTTCTTTAGGAAATTGTTAAAAATTTGGTTTCGTCGAATGGCCCTTTGACGTGAGTCGGGAGGACTTGAGAAAAAGTTGGAAACCTTTTTGACGTGCAAATTACGTAATACGCACCGGTATACATTCTGCACAGTTTGGTGGTCTCAGCATTATAAAAGGGAAGATCAGTCGCCCCAACTTGATGAGAAAAAATGTAGAATACTGTCTTGGTTCATGATTGGCTCTCCAGAGTCATGTGACACTATTTTTTCTCCTCAGATGGGAAATTTACTAGAATAGAATATCACTTTATTAATCCATCAACTGGAAATTGCCAAGCTCGCTACAAATAAAAACAATTAACACGAATAAAATGAAAGAAAAACAAACACTAAAAGAATGACTTAAAACATTGAAACACTTAAAACATTGAAAAGGTTAAAACATGTAACAATAAATAGAAACATTAAAAGGAGCAAAAGGCAGCAGACAGAGAAACACAACAGACAGAGTAGCACAACTACCGTTTTAAACTACAATTGTGACAGCGAATAGCCTGTGGAATGAACGATAAGGGGTGCCGAGTTTTAGTGCCAAAGCTTGGAAGTCTAAATCTGCCCCTACGAACTTTAAGTTGATCGGTTATTAGTTTATGTAAAGGGTGGCTGACATCGGTCCAGATTGTGTGCAGTTTTTGTGGCAAAAGGGCACCATATGTATCACCAACCCCTGTCTGTGCAGTCCCAAGCTCTTTTAATTAATCGATTTAAGCGGTCTTTGTTGCATTGACTAATGTTACCACCCCATGCTAACAAACAATAACGCCACACACTACAAATAACAGAATTATAAAACACGGAGAAAATTTCAGGACTGGCATAAAAGGAGTGGAGTTTTCTCATACAATACATACAGACATTCAGTTTCTTCATCAAAAAGTCAATGTGATCATTCCAGGAAAGACTATTATCTAAGTAAATCCCAAGATACTTATAGTTGTTTACCCTTTCTATATCACTGCCTTCAAGTGAAAGTAAGTCAGGCGTACAGCTTAGCTTCCTAAAGTCAATGATCATTTCTTTTGTTTTCTTCACATTAAGCTCTAAAAAGTTATTATCACAGTAATCAATAAAGTTATGTAAATGATTTAGGTAATTAGAACAAACATCACGCTCAATTAATCCAACCAGCTGTGTCATCAGCAAATTTAATTAATGGACATAGAGGATCATTACTCCGAATATCAGAAGTATATAAAACGAATAAAAATGGAGCCAAGACAGTACCCTGAGGGGCACCGGTGTTAGAAACAATAAGGTCAGACGAAAGAGATGCACCAAGCCTAACGAATTGCTTCCTATTGGTAAGATACTCTAAAATCCACAGAATTAAAGACTTAGGAATGGCATCAAATTTCAATAACTTATTTGTCAAAATGTACTGACTGGGATGTTTTTATTCACGTTAATTCTGACCTAGATTCCCTTGTTCAGACTGTCAGTGATTACATCAATTTCTGCACTGAATTGGCTGTCCCCACCAGACGGATCAAAATATTTCCGAATAATAAACCGTGGATTACTAAACCAGTTAAACTAGGAGACACTGCTTGGTTCACCTTGAATATGCAATATTGAAGTCCTAAACCATTATCAAATAAACTTTGGAGAGGATTAAAAGGCACATTGTGAGATATAGGTCTTGCTTTAAAATAAGGCTGGTACGACTACTCTTGCCCTTAATGAACCACAAATTATCGCTTTACTTGTTTTTAATGTTGTACTGAACAACTTTCATGAATATGAATGTGACAAAAAAATTTTTGTGTTAAATTTCAACATAATTATAAGTAACCAACCAGTTGAAAATATACTAGTTAGATAAAGCGTTTTGGTGATTATTTCGACTCAGTTTTTAAGTGGGAGCTCCGTATTTCCCACATGTTCCGTTTTTCGTTTCGTTTTGTTTGTTTTTTCAATTGAAATGCACGAACATATTTACATAAAAAGAATAACAGATAAATAAATGAAAGGGTATCAAAAGAAAAAACGGAACCAGATGAAGCTAAAAACTTTTCCAGTCTGGTCCAAACCAGATCTTTTCGTTTTAAAAAATAATAAAACAACACACCATGTATCTATGAAAGCATATAGAAAGTGCATAAATTAAACATGTAAGGAGTTTAAGGCTCATAGTAATAATAAAAATAAGATATACAAGAAGAAGATTAGGAAAGGTTTAAGGTAAGCAGATGTCTTTTAAAGTACTTCTTAAAAAATAACATTGGGGGAACTTCGAAATTTAGTGTCAAGGGAATTCCAAAGGTGGACACCATGACTTCTCACTTGAGAGTGGGCAAACACTTGTTCGTGTGAAAGGTTGTATCAGATTATCTCTTCCCCTTGTGGGATAATTATGATGGGTACTGATTTTGAGGAAAAATATATTCAAATCATGGGGAAGTTGATCATTGTGGTGTCTATATAGGAAGATGCCTAACTGGTTTTTATAGTGGCCCTTTAAAGTGAGAAAATTAAGGTTATAACAATACGGAAGTGTAAGGTGGAACATTTGAGATTAAAAGGACAGCCCGCTATTGGGCAGTTGGAGAACAAAGAGTTTGTCAATGACTGGTCAATGTGGTTTTGGGAGGAAGCGCCCCAGAGTAAAACACTGTAAGTAAAATGAGGGACCACTAAAGAATTAAAGAGAGTTAACAAAATTTTAAAGGGAAGAAGATATCTTTATCTATTCATAACCCCAATCATTCTGGAAACAGATTTTGCCATTGTCTTTGTGACTTTTCCAAGATAGCTTTATGTCAATCGTAATACCTAAAAATTTAAAAAAAAAGTTACTATTCTTTAAAATTGTACCTTTACAATTTAAGAAAAACTCATGATTATCCCCTTTGCTGGTGTCAAAAACCAACAGCTTTGTTTTAATGATGTTTAACGATAACTCATTAGCAGCTAACCAGTAAGCAACACAGTTTAATTCTAAAGATGCAACATGAAGGGCTTCTTTTACATTGCAAATGTGACAATAGATATGTGTTTACACATACTTCCTATGCATGGACAGTGCTTATACTGTACGTTAGAGTGTCGCTACTGTATTTGTGAGTATAAAGGTAGCAAGACAGCTGTCTGGTATTGTGTGAAAGCTTGGACTTGCTCAAGTAGTCAGAAGATTTTGCAAGGATGTTGAAATATGTTCGAAATAATACAAGGTACCCTTTAAGATTTAAATCACTACACGTATATTCCATGAATATGATACTGTTACTCATTCTTGTTCAACTTCTCTTTAAAATATTACAGAGTTGTCGTCAAATCATACAAATTATAGATTCACGTCGGTTATCTTGGTGCGTCTTTTTCGTCCCAGTCGATGGCGACAATCTACCGGGATAGGACGTAGACCTACGCGTTTTATGCTCTGTCCCGGCATATAGGAAGTCCGTCACTGCACTTCCATTCAGAACAGGTCTTAAAGTTTATCAGCTAAATAGATGGCACTATTAAATAAAAGAAGGTTGTAGCTACACTTAAAGGTTTTCGAAGTAATTTACGGGAGAGAGTTTATGAGTTGAGTTCAATAACTCATACAACCTGGTCCAGCGACACTCACTTTTGGCAAGTCTTTGGCATAACACCACTCAAGAATCAGGAGGTAAATATTTGCTTCAAAATTTCAAAAACATAGGGCTTAATCATAATCATTGAAATTTTGAGCTAGGGAGCTTTGAATGATAGGTATGTTTTCCCGCCGTAAACGCTGTGCTCAAAACGACATTTCACACTCAGGGCGGAGTGATACAATGAAAAAATGGACTTTACATTGATCAAATTGGCGTGAATTTTGCACAATCTGTATTTCAACTCATTGTCTACAAAATTCAAATGCATAATTGATACTATTTTGTAAGTAACACTGGCAGAAACAACATCCCATAAAAAATGTTAAGGCACACTGTCTGTCAGTAAGCATTTTCACAGGCACGAGTATTAGAGCTAGAGAATGCATGGTCAGCTACCAGAAGGGAGCACACCACCATGAGCAGAGCGGCCTTAATTGCCGGGAAAAGTAGTTCCAAAGTACACCGTCAGTCAGTTTCAGGTCCTCCGTCTTTGACTGTGATCTGTTCACATTGGAACAATCAGTTGCTGCTGATATTTCTTGGATATGAAAGAGGAGGTTTAAATTTGTAAAAGCATGAACGAAATTGGGATGGATTGAAGGTAATTTAGAATACTGCAGTAATGGGTGTGAAAAACAGGTAATTTCCGTCACTTCGAGGATTAAAAGGGGCGGTTGCAGAGCCCATAAGCTTCTTCCCCACGTAGCTCAAAATCTATACGGTCATGCTATGATGAATTTCTAATGCCAAGATTGGCCAACTCCTTGGCTTTCATGTGAGGGTTAGCTTTAGTAGGGTGTGCACTTTGACAGGGCTGTGGGTCCATTTTGGGTGGGAGACCTATGGGAAAACAATGTCAATCCTGCTCCATAGTTTTGAGCGCCGCCTTTTACACGAAATGGTGAAACATTCCAGCGAAAGTTCACGAAAAAAAAATAAATAAATAAATAAATAAATGAATAAATAAATAAATAAATAAATAAAAGAAAATTAATCAGGAACACTTTCAGTTGAAAGATGACGGGCAAACGGTGGGGGGGGGGGGGGGGGGAGGGTTCATGTCATGTACATGTCTAAATGCTTTAAAACATTTGAACGAAAAGTGATAGTACTGTAGCCTACATTCGGTCTATTGAAGTGTACCTCAAGTAAAATAATTCAAAAAAAAATTTGAAGAACATGAAAAATGAATTTCAAAGAGCCCAACTGCTATTTTTACAGTACTTTCTTGAGTCCGAGATCCAAAATCATGAAGTTTATTCATTTATTTAATCTGTCATACATGTGAGACCCTACTATAGGCTTGATGAAAAAAGAGTGATCTCAGCCAAGAGACCGAGATCTTATTCTTAAGTCCTCCCGTCCCTCTGGCAAAGGGCCGTTTGGTGAAACAAAAATTTTCACAGCTTGCCGTAAAGGCCGAGAGCTTTTCTCCAAAAGTTCTTTTTTCTAAAAGTCCCCACGACTCTCTGGCGAAGAACCAAGGGGCGAAAACCAAACGATTACACCCGGAGGAGTTCTGCTCCCTTAAGGAGCTTAACGTGCCAAATGGACAAGTACGCCCTCTAACGGGCAAACACTGAGTGGTCCTGCTCTAGACTGGCTGAAGAGAACAGAAGCCACAACCTGGATGCAGTTTAACGTCATGCTTTTCTCCAAAAGTGTTTTTTCTAAAAGTCCCCTCGACTCTCTGGCGAAGAGCCAAGGGGCGAAAACCAAACGATTACCCCCGGAGGAGTTTTTTTCTAAAGTCCTCCCGACCCTCTGGCAAAGGGCCGTTCTGCGAAACCAAACTTGATACTGCTTCCCGAAGAAGCTATTACGTCCACTGAAGGACAACACTTAACGACCAACCTCGCGGCCTTCAGACCATTTTCATCATTGGTCTGTCATGTATGGCTCCATTCTTGACTGGATGAAAAGAACAGATACTACGCATGATCTTAGCCAAAAGGCCGAGAAGCGGCCTTCAGACCATCTCTGGGATAATTATGCTCAGTCTTTTGGAAGGAAAGTTACGAGCGTCACAAAATGGATTTTGTCCCAGACTTTGCAGGCCTGAACGAAATGAACTGATCTATTACACTAATAGGGATGATTGTTTTAATCCTAGTTATGTTAATAATTAATGGTGTGTCGTTCTCAAAGTAACTTGCCGTTTAGAATTACATCACAAAATTTATTTGAAAAGTTGGTAACACCTTTTTCAGTGAGAACTATTCTCTTTCCATCATTACAAAAATGAGTCAACAATTAAATATTCCCCAATAAATAATGAGACAATCTCTATAATGCAAAACAGAAAGACCTGAGACAAGATACCAATAAATGTGTCAGTAATAAAATGAAATAAACCTCGACAGATGTATAAAAGAAACATTGGGTCAAGTAACCGTTACCTCAGTGTGTTTAACTGCCCTCAATGAAAATCATCCCACAGCACATACCGTAACCATAGACTTCCAGATTTCCCACGAAACAGAAAGATTGTGACGTTTCTGTGACGTAAGCCTCGATTTGAAGCGAAAATGAGAAATATTAAGAAGAAACATCAGTCGTAGAGGAAAGTCTTGTCAAGAAACATGTAAAATTAATTAAAAAGTTTATCTACAAATATTTGATAACCATAATATCTGTCTGCTAACACTACATCTGGCTGAAATTTGTACCTTGAAAATTCCACTCTTACGTGTGATAGATGCAGATGATCAAGCTATTTAAGGCATCCTCCGTTGTGCACTGCGTGGCACGCTGACGCCAAACCGGACGGTAGTGTTCACACATGGTCCTACTCTGATTGCACTGGGAGGCGAGTAGTGTTCCTCCCCAATGTATCGCCGGTCCTCGAGGGAGTCCCGGGGTAAGGTTGCTGTCGTATACAAAGCACGCTGAGCGTCACTGTATGCAGAAGGGTACTAGAGAGGCGCCTGAGTTGGTTCTCTGTTGTAGTTGACAGGACACATAACCGGCCAGAGACCTTGAACGCTTGGCTTCAATCTTTTGTTTGTTTGATTCTTTTTTGATTTTCATTTAAGGCGCCACCTTTTATAAAATCCGAAAACTCAAGAAGGTTGTGGGCCACTAATTATAAGTCCCGTTGACCCACACACTAAATTAGGCTACTTCCATGCCCCTAGCTCACAGTAGAAGTTTTCAACCAGGACACGCCACCCCTCTGATCGAAGCTCACAATCTGGACTTTCGTGGCACTTACAAATTCTCTTATCATAACCATTGAAGTTTTGAGCTAGAGAGCCTTGAATGATAAATACGTGTTTCTCGCCATACACGCTGCTCAAAAACGGCATTTTACAGAGCGGAGTAATACAATGAAATAATGGCACTTAAATTGATCAAATTGGCGTGAATTTTGCACAATCTGTATTTCAACTCATTGTCTACAAAATTCAAATGCAAAAATGATAATATTTTGTAAATAACACTGTCAGAAAGAACATCCCATTAAATTTTTAAGGCACTTTGTCTGTCAGTAAACATTTTCACAGGCACGAGTATTGGAGTTAGAGCATGTATGGTGAATTTCTAATGCCGTGATTGGCCAACTCCTTGGCTTTCATGTGAGGGTTAGCTTTTGTGGGGTGTGAACTTTGACAGGGCTGTGGGTCCATTTTAGGGAGACCTATGGGAAAACAATGTCAGTCCTGCTCCATAGTTATGAGCGCCACCTTTTACACGAAATGGTGAAACATTCCAGCGAAAGTTCACAAAAAGAAAAGAAAAATAAATAAATAAATAAATAAATAAAAGAAAATTAATCAGGAACACTTTCAGTTGAAAGATGACGGGCAAACGGTGGGCGGGGGGGGGGGGGTTTAGGAGTTCATGTCATGTACATGTCAAAATGCTTTAAAACATTTGAACGAAAAGTGAGAGTACTGTAGCCTACATTCGGTCCATTGAAGTGTACCTCAAGTAAAATAATTCAAAAAATAATTTGAAGAACATGAAAAATGCATTTCAAAGAGCCCAACTGCTATTTTTACAGTACTTTCTTGAGTCCGAGATCCAAAATCATGAAGTTTATTCATTTATTTAATCTGTCATACATGTGAGACCCTACTACAGGCTTGATGAAAAAAGAGTGATCTCAGCCAAGAGACCGAGATCTTATTCTTAAGTCCTCCCGTCCCTCTGGCAAAGGGCCGTTTGGTGAAACAAAAATTTTCACAGCTTGCCGTAAAGGCCGAGAGCTTTTCTCCAAAAGTTCTTTTTCTAAAAGTCCCCACGACTCTCTGGCGAAGAACCAAGGGGCGAAAACCAAACGATTACACCCGGAGGAGTTCTGCTCCCTTAAGGAGCTTAACGTGCCAAATGGACAAGTACGCCCTCTAACGGGCAAACACTGAGTGGTCCTGCTCTAGACTGGCTGAAGAGAACAGAAGCCACAACCTGGATGCTCGATCGAAAAGCTTTTTTCTAAAAGTCCCCACGACTCTCTGGCGAAGAGCCAAGGGGCGAAAACCAAACGATTACTCCCGGAGGAGTTTTTTTTCTAAAGTCCTCCCGACCCTCTGGCAAAGGGCCGTTCTGCGAAACCAAACTTGATACTGCTTCCCGAAGAAGCTATTACGTCCACTGAAGGACAACACTTAACGACCAACCTCGCGGCCTTCAGACCATTTTCATCATTGGTCTGTCATGTATGGCTCCATTCTTGACTGGATGAAAAGAACAGATACTACGCATGATCTTAGCCAAAAGGCCGAGAAGCGGCCTTCAGACCATCTCTGGGATAATTATGCTCAGTCTTTTGGAAGGAAAGTTACGAGCGTCACAAAATGGATTTTGTCCCAGACTTTGCAGGCCTGAACGAAATGAACTGATCTATTACACTAATAGGGATGATTGTTTTAATCCTAGTTATGTTAATAATTAATGGTGTGTCGTTCTCAAAGTAACTTGCCGTTTAGAATTACATCACAAAATTTATTTGAAAAGTTGGTAACACCTTTTTCAGTGAGAACTATTCTCTTTCCATCATTACAAAAATGAGTCAACAATTAAATATTCCCCAATAAATAATGAGACAATCTCTATAATGCAAAACAGAAAGACCTGAGACAAGATACCAATAAATGTGTCAGTAATAAAATGAAATAAACCTCGACAGATGTATAAAAGAAACATTGGGTCAAGTAACCGTTACCTCAGTGTGTTTAACTGCCCTCAATGAAAATCATCCCACAGCACATACCGTAACCATAGACTTCCAGATTTCCCACGAAACAGAAAGATTGTGACGTTTCTGTGACGTAAGCCTCGATTTGAAGCGAAAATGAGAAATATTAAGAAGAAACATCAGTCGTAGAGGAAAGTCTTGTCAAGAAACATGTAAAATTAATTAAAAAGTTTATCTACAAATATTTGATAACCATAATATCTGTCTGCTAACACTACATCTGGCTGAAATTTGTACCTTGAAAATTCCACTCTTACGTGTGATAGATGCAGATGATCAAGCTATTTAAGGCATCCTCCGTTGTGCACTGCGTGGCACGCTGACGCCAAACCGGACGGTAGTGTTCACACATGGTCCTACTCTGATTGCACTGGGAGGCGAGTAGTGTTCCTCCCCAATGTATCGCCGGTCCTCGAGGAGTCCCGGGGTAAGGTTGCTGTCGTATACAAAGCACGCTGAGCGTCACTGTATGCAGAAGGGTACTAGAGAGGCGCCTGAGTTGGTTCTCTGTTGTAGTTGACAGGACACATAACCGGCCAGAGACCTTGAACGCTTGGCTTCAATCTTTTGTTTGTTTGATTCTTTTTTGATTTTCATTTAAGGCGCCACCTTTTATAAAATCCGAAAACTCAAGAAGGTTGTGGGCCACTAATTATAAGTCCCGTTGACCCACACACTAAATTAGGCTACTTCCATGCCCCTAGCTCACAGTAGAAGTTTTCAACCAGGACACGCCACCCCTCTGATCGAAGCTCACAATCTGGACTTTCGTGGCACTTACAAATTCTCTTATCATAACCATTGAAGTTTTGAGCTAGAGAGCCTTGAATGATAAATACGTGTTTCTCGCCATACACGCTGCTCAAAAACGGCATTTTACAGAGCGGAGTAATACAATGAAATAATGGCACTTAAATTGATCAAATTGGCGTGAATTTTGCACAATCTGTATTTCAACTCATTGTCTACAAAATTCAAATGCAAAAATGATAATATTTTGTAAGTAACACTGTCAGAAAGAACATCCCATTAAATTTTTAAGGCACTTTGTCTGTCAGTAAACATTTTCACAGGCACGAGTATTGGAGTTAGAGCATGTATGGTGAATTTCTAATGCCGTGATTGGCCAACTCCTTGGCTTTCATGTGAGGGTTAGCTTTTGTGGGGTGTGAACTTTGACAGGGCTGTGGGTCCATTTTAGGGAGACCTATGGGAAAACAATGTCAGTCCTGCTCCATAGTTATGAGCGCCACCTTTTACACGAAATGGTGAAACATTCCAGCGAAAGTTCACAAAAAGAAAAGAAAAATAAATAAATAAATAAATAAATAAAAGAAAATTAATCAGGAACACTTTCAGTTGAAAGATGACGGGCAAACGGTGGGGGGTTGGGGAGTTCATGTCATGTACATGTCAAAATGCTTTAAAACATTTGAACGAAAAGTGAGAGTACTGTAGCCTACATTCGGTCCATTGAAGTGTACCTCAAGTAAAATAATTCAAAAAATAATTTGAAGAACATGAAAAATGCATTTCAAAGAGCCCAACTGCTATTTTTACAGTACTTTCTTGAGTCCGAGATCCAAAATCATGAAGTTTATTCATTTATTTAATCTGTCATACATGTGAGACCCTACTACAGGCTTGATGAAAAAAGAGTGATCTCAGCCAAGAGACCGAGATCTTATTCTTAAGTCCTCCCGTCCCTCTGGCAAAGGGCCGTTTGGTGAAACAAAAATTTTCACAGCTTGCCGTAAAGGCCGAGAGCTTTTCTCCAAAAGTTCTTTTTTCTAAAAGTCCCCACGACTCTCTGGCGAAGAACCAAGGGGCGAAAACCAAACGATTACACCCGGAGGAGTTCTGCTCCCTTAAGGAGCTTAACGTGCCAAATGGACAAGTACGCCCTCTAACGGGCAAACACTGAGTGGTCCTGCTCTAGACTGGCTGAAGAGAACAGAAGCCACAACCTGGATGCAGTTTAACGTCATGCTTTTCTCCAAAAGTGTTTTTTCTAAAAGTCCCCTCGACTCTCTGGCGAAGAGCCAAGGGGCGAAAACCAAACGATTACCCCCGGAGGAGTTTTTTTCTAAAGTCCTCCCGACCCTCTGGCAAAGGGCCGTTCTGCGAAACCAAACTTGATACTGCTTCCCGAAGAAGCTATTACGTCCACTGAAGGACAACACTTAACGACCAACCTCGCGGCCTTCAGACCATTTTCATCATTGGTCTGTCATGTATGGCTCCATTCTTGACTGGATGAAAAGAACAGATACTACGCATGATCTTAGCCAAAAGGCCGAGAAGCGGCCTTCAGACCATCTCTGGGATAATTATGCTCAGTCTTTTGGAAGGAAAGTTACGAGCGTCACAAAATGGATTTTGTCCCAGACTTTGCAGGCCTGAACGAAATGAACTGATCTATTACACTAATAGGGATGATTGTTTTAATCCTAGTTATGTTAATAATTAATGGTGTGTCGTTCTCAAAGTAACTTGCCGTTTAGAATTACATCACAAAATTTATTTGAAAAGTTGGTAACACCTTTTTCAGTGAGAACTATTCTCTTTCCATCATTACAAAAATGAGTCAACAATTAAATATTCCCCAATAAATAATGAGACAATCTCTATAATGCAAAACAGAAAGACCTGAGACAAGATACCAATAAATGTGTCAGTAATAAAATGAAATAAACCTCGACAGATGTATAAAAGAAACATTGGGTCAAGTAACCGTTACCTCAGTGTGTTTAACTGCCCTCAATGAAAATCATCCCACAGCACATACCGTAACCATAGACTTCCAGATTTCCCACGAAACAGAAAGATTGTGACGTTTCTGTGACGTAAGCCTCGATTTGAAGCGAAAATGAGAAATATTAAGAAGAAACATCAGTCGTAGAGGAAAGTCTTGTCAAGAAACATGTAAAATTAATTAAAAAGTTTATCTACAAATATTTGATAACCATAATATCTGTCTGCTAACACTACATCTGGCTGAAATTTGTACCTTGAAAATTCCACTCTTACGTGTGATAGATGCAGATGATCAAGCTATTTAAGGCATCCTCCGTTGTGCACTGCGTGGCACGCTGACGCCAAACCGGACGGTAGTGTTCACACATGGTCCTACTCTGATTGCACTGGGAGGCGAGTAGTGTTCCTCCCCAATGTATCGCCGGTCCTCGAGGGAGTCCCGGGGTAAGGTTGCTGTCGTATACAAAGCACGCTGAGCGTCACTGTATGCAGAAGGGTACTAGAGAGGCGCCTGAGTTGGTTCTCTGTTGTAGTTGACAGGACACATAACCGGCCAGAGACCTTGAACGCTTGGCTTCAATCTTTTGTTTGTTTGATTCTTTTTGATTTTCATTTAAGGCGCCACCTTTTATAAAATCCGAAAACTCAAGAAGGTTGTGGGCCACTAATTATAAGTCCCGTTGACCCACACACTAAATTAGGCTACTTCCATGCCCCTAGCTCACAGTAGAAGTTTTCAACCAGGACACGCCACCCCTCTGATCGAAGCTCACAATCTGGACTTTCGTGGCACTTACAAATTCTCTTATCATAACCATTGAAGTTTTGAGCTAGAGAGCCTTGAATGATAAATACGTGTTTCTCGCCATACACGCTGCTCAAAAACGGCATTTTACAGAGCGGAGTAATACAATGAAATAATGGCACTTAAATTGATCAAATTGGCGTGAATTTTGCACAATCTGTATTTCAACTCATTGTCTACAAAATTCAAATGCAAAAATGATAATATTTTGTAAGTAACACTGTCAGAAAGAACATCCCATTAAATTTTTAAGGCACTTTGTCTGTCAGTAAACATTTTCACAGGCACGAGTATTGGAGTTAGAGCATGTATGGTGAATTTCTAATGCCGTGATTGGCCAACTCCTTGGCTTTCATGTGAGGGTTAGCTTTTGTGGGGTGTGAACTTTGACAGGGCTGTGGGTCCATTTTAGGGAGACCTATGGGAAAACAATGTCAGTCCTGCTCCATAGTTATGAGCGCCACCTTTTACACGAAATGGTGAAACATTCCAGCGAAAGTTCACAAAAAGAAAAGAAAAATAAATAAATAAATAAATAAAAGAAAATTAATCAGGAACACTTTCAGTTGAAAGATGACGGGCAAACGGTGGGGGGTTGGGGAGTTCATGTCATGTACATGTCAAAATGCTTTAAAACATTTGAACGAAAAGTGAGAGTACTGTAGCCTACATTCGGTCCATTGAAGTGTACCTCAAGTAAAATAATTCAAAAAATAATTTGAAGAACATGAAAAATGCATTTCAAAGAGCCCAACTGCTATTTTTACAGTACTTTCTTGAGTCCGAGATCCAAAATCATGAAGTTTATTCATTTATTTAATCTGTCATACATGTGAGACCCTACTACAGGCTTGATGAAAAAAGAGTGATCTCAGCCAAGAGACCGAGATCTTATTCTTAAGTCCTCCCGTCCCTCTGGCAAAGGGCCGTTTGGTGAAACAAAAATTTTCACAGCTTGCCGTAAAGGCCGAGAGCTTTTCTCCAAAAGTTCTTTTTTCTAAAAGTCCCCACGACTCTCTGGCGAAGAACCAAGGGGCGAAAACCAAACGATTACACCCGGAGGAGTTCTGCTCCCTTAAGGAGCTTAACGTGCCAAATGGACAAGTACGCCCTCTAACGGGCAAACACTGAGTGGTCCTGCTCTAGACTGGCTGAAGAGAACAGAAGCCACAACCTGGATGCAGTTTAACGTCATGCTTTTCTCCAAAAGTGTTTTTTCTAAAAGTCCCCTCGACTCTCTGGCGAAGAGCCAAGGGGCGAAAACCAAACGATTACCCCCGGAGGAGTTTTTTTCTAAAGTCCTCCCGACCCTCTGGCAAAGGGCCGTTCTGCGAAACCAAACTTGATACTGCTTCCCGAAGAAGCTATTACGTCCACTGAAGGACAACACTTAACGACCAACCTCGCGGCCTTCAGACCATTTTCATCATTGGTCTGTCATGTATGGCTCCATTCTTGACTGGATGAAAAGAACAGATACTACGCATGATCTTAGCCAAAAGGCCGAGAAGCGGCCTTCAGACCATCTCTGGGATAATTATGCTCAGTCTTTTGGAAGGAAAGTTACGAGCGTCACAAAATGGATTTTGTCCCAGACTTTGCAGGCCTGAACGAAATGAACTGATCTATTACACTAATAGGGATGATTGTTTTAATCCTAGTTATGTTAATAATTAATGGTGTGTCGTTCTCAAAGTAACTTGCCGTTTAGAATTACATCACAAAATTTATTTGAAAAGTTGGTAACACCTTTTTCAGTGAGAACTATTCTCTTTCCATCATTACAAAAATGAGTCAACAATTAAATATTCCCCAATAAATAATGAGACAATCTCTATAATGCAAAACAGAAAGACCTGAGACAAGATACCAATAAATGTGTCAGTAATAAAATGAAATAAACCTCGACAGATGTATAAAAGAAACATTGGGTCAAGTAACCGTTACCTCAGTGTGTTTAACTGCCCTCAATGAAAATCATCCCACAGCACATACCGTAACCATAGACTTCCAGATTTCCCACGAAACAGAAAGATTGTGACGTTTCTGTGACGTAAGCCTCGATTTGAAGCGAAAATGAGAAATATTAAGAAGAAACATCAGTCGTAGAGGAAAGTCTTGTCAAGAAACATGTAAAATTAATTAAAAAGTTTATCTACAAATATTTGATAACCATAATATCTGTCTGCTAACACTACATCTGGCTGAAATTTGTACCTTGAAAATTCCACTCTTACGTGTGATAGATGCAGATGATCAAGCTATTTAAGGCATCCTCCGTTGTGCACTGCGTGGCACGCTGACGCCAAACCGGACGGTAGTGTTCACACATGGTCCTACTCTGATTGCACTGGGAGGCGAGTAGTGTTCCTCCCCAATGTATCGCCGGTCCTCGAGGGGAGTCCCGGGGTAAGGTTGCTGTCGTATACAAAGCACGCTGAGCGTCACTGTATGCAGAAGGGTACTAGAGAGGCGCCTGAGTTGGTTCTCTGTTGTAGTTGACAGGACACATAACCGGCCAGAGACCTTGAACGCTTGGCTTCAATCTTTTGTTTGTTTGATTCTTTTTTGATTTTCATTTAAGGCGCCACCTTTTATAAAATCCGAAAACTCAAGAAGGTTGTGGGCCACTAATTATAAGTCCCGTTGACCCACACACTAAATTAGGCTACTTCCATGCCCCTAGCTCACAGTAGAAGTTTTCAACCAGGACACGCCACCCCTCTGATCGAAGCTCACAATCTGGACTTTCGTGGCACTTACAAATTCTCTTATCATAACCATTGAAGTTTTGAGCTAGAGAGCCTTGAATGATAAATACGTGTTTCTCGCCATACACGCTGCTCAAAAACGGCATTTTACAGAGCGGAGTAATACAATGAAATAATGGCACTTAAATTGATCAAATTGGCGTGAATTTTGCACAATCTGTATTTCAACTCATTGTCTACAAAATTCAAATGCAAAAATGATAATATTTTGTAAGTAACACTGTCAGAAAGAACATCCCATTAAATTTTTAAGGCACTTTGTCTGTCAGTAAACATTTTCACAGGCACGAGTATTGGAGTTAGAGCATGTATGGTGAATTTCTAATGCCGTGATTGGCCAACTCCTTGGCTTTCATGTGAGGGTTAGCTTTTGTGGGGTGTGAACTTTGACAGGGCTGTGGGTCCATTTTAGGGAGACCTATGGGAAAACAATGTCAGTCCTGCTCCATAGTTATGAGCGCCGCCTTTTACACGAAATGGTGAAACATTCCAGCGAAAGTTCACAAAAAGAAAAGAAAAATAAATAAATAAATAAATAAAAGAAAATTAATCAGGAACACTTTCAGTTGAAAGATGACGGGCAAACGGTGGGGGGTTGGGGAGTTCATGTCATGTACATGTCAAAATGCTTTAAAACATTTGAACGAAAAGTGAGAGTACTGTAGCCTACATTCGGTCCATTGAAGTGTACCTCAAGTAAAATAATTCAAAAAATAATTTGAAGAACATGAAAAATGCATTTCAAAGAGCCCAACTGCTATTTTTACAGTACTTTCTTGAGTCCGAGATCCAAAATCATGAAGTTTATTCATTTATTTAATCTGTCATACATGTGAGACCCTACTACAGGCTTGATGAAAAAAGAGTGATCTCAGCCAAGAGACCGAGATCTTATTCTTAAGTCCTCCCGTCCCTCTGGCAAAGGGCCGTTTGGTGAAACAAAAATTTTCACAGCTTGCCGTAAAGGCCGAGAGCTTTTCTCCAAAAGTTCTTTTTTCTAAAAGTCCCCACGACTCTCTGGCGAAGAACCAAGGGGCGAAAACCAAACGATTACACCCGGAGGAGTTCTGCTCCCTTAAGGAGCTTAACGTGCCAAATGGACAAGTACGCCCTCTAACGGGCAAACACTGAGTGGTCCTGCTCTAGACTGGCTGAAGAGAACAGAAGCCACAACCTGGATGCAGTTTAACGTCATGCTTTTCTCCAAAAGTGTTTTTCTAAAAGTCCCCTCGACTCTCTGGCGAAGAGCCAAGGGGCGAAAACCAAACGATTACCCCCGGAGGAGTTTTTTTCTAAAGTCCTCCCGACCCTCTGGCAAAGGGCCGTTCTGCGAAACCAAACTTGATACTGCTTCCCGAAGAAGCTATTACGTCCACTGAAGGACAACACTTAACGACCAACCTTTTCGCTAAAGCCTTCCCGACCATTTTCATCATTGGTCTGTCACGTATGGCTCCATTCTTGACTGGATGAAAAGAACAGATACTACGCATGATCTTAGCCACAACACTTAACGACCTTCAGACCATCTCTGGGATAATTATGCTCAGTCTTTTGGAAGCAAAGTTACGAGCGTCACAAAATGGATTTTGTCCCAGACTTTGCAGGCCTGAACGAAATGAACTGATCTATTACACTAATAGGGATGATTGTTTTAATCCTAGTTATGTTAATAATTAATGGTGTGTCGTTCTCAAAGTAACTTGCCGTTTAGAATTACATCACAAAATTTATTTGAAAAGTTGGTAACACCTTTTTCAGTGAGAACTATTCTCTTTCCATCATTACAAAAATGAGTCAACAATTAAATATTCCCCAATAAATAATGAGACAATCTCTATAATGCAAAACAGAAAGACCTGAGACAAGATACCAATAAATGTGTCAGTAATAAAATGAAATAAACCTCGACAGATGTATAAAAGAAACATTGGGTCAAGTAACCGTTACCTCAGTGTGTTTAACTGCCCTCAATGAAAATCATCCCACAGCACATACCGTAACCATAGACTTCCAGATTTCCCACGAAACAGAAAGATTGTGACGTTTCTGTGACGTAAGCCTCGATTTGAAGCGAAAATGAGAAATATTAAGAAGAAACATCAGTCGTAGAGGAAAGTCTTGTCAAGAAACATGTAAAATTAATTAAAAAGTTTATCTACAAATATTTGATAACCATAATATCTGTCTGCTAACACTACATCTGGCTGAAATTTGTACCTTGAAAATTCCACTCTTACGTGTGATAGATGCAGATGATCAAGCTATTTAAGGCATCCTCCGTTGTGCACTGCGTGGCACGCTGACGCCAAACCGGACGGTAGTGTTCACACATGGTCCTACTCTGATTGCACTGGGAGGCGAGTAGTGTTCCTCCCCAATGTATCGCCGGTCCTCGAGGGGAGTCCCGGGGTAAGGTTGCTGTCGTATACAAAGCACGCTGAGCGTCACTGTATGCAGAAGGGTACTAGAGAGGCGCCTGAGTTGGTTCTCTGTTGTAGTTGACAGGACACATAACCGGCCAGAGACCTTGAACGCTTGGCTTCAATCTTTTGTTTGTTTGATTCTTTTTTGATTTTCATTTAAGGCGCCACCTTTTATAAAATCCGAAAACTCAAGAAGGTTGTGGGCCACTAATTATAAGTCCCGTTGACCCACACACTAAATTAGGCTACTTCCATGCCCCTAGCTCACAGTAGAAGTTTTCAACCAGGACACGCCACCCCTCTGATCGAAGCTCACAATCTGGACTTTCGTGGCACTTACAAATTCTCTTATCATAACCATTGAAGTTTTGAGCTAGAGAGCCTTGAATGATAAATACGTGTTTCTCGCCATACACGCTGCTCAAAAACGGCATTTTACAGAGCGGAGTAATACAATGAAATAATGGCACTTAAATTGATCAAATTGGCGTGAATTTTGCACAATCTGTATTTCAACTCATTGTCTACAAAATTCAAATGCAAAAATGATAATATTTTGTAAGTAACACTGTCAGAAAGAACATCCCATTAAATTTTTAAGGCACTTTGTCTGTCAGTAAACATTTTCACAGGCACGAGTATTGGAGTTAGAGCATGTATGGTGAATTTCTAATGCCGTGATTGGCCAACTCCTTGGCTTTCATGTGAGGGTTAGCTTTTGTGGGGTGTGAACTTTGACAGGGCTGTGGGTCCATTTTAGGGAGACCTATGGGAAAACAATGTCAGTCCTGCTCCATAGTTATGAGCGCCGCCTTTTACACGAAATGGTGAAACATTCCAGCGAAAGTTCACAAAAAGAAAAGAAAAATAAATAAATAAATAAATAAAAGAAAATTAATCAGGAACACTTTCAGTTGAAAGATGACGGGCAAACGGTGGGGGGTTGGGGAGTTCATGTCATGTACATGTCAAAATGCTTTAAAACATTTGAACGAAAAGTGAGAGTACTGTAGCCTACATTCGGTCCATTGAAGTGTACCTCAAGTAAAATAATTCAAAAAATAATTTGAAGAACATGAAAAATGCATTTCAAAGAGCCCAACTGCTATTTTTACAGTACTTTCTTGAGTCCGAGATCCAAAATCATGAAGTTTATTCATTTATTTAATCTGTCATACATGTGAGACCCTACTACAGGCTTGATGAAAAAAGAGTGATCTCAGCCAAGAGACCGAGATCTTATTCTTAAGTCCTCCCGTCCCTCTGGCAAAGGGCCGTTTGGTGAAACAAAAATTTTCACAGCTTGCCGTAAAGGCCGAGAGCTTTTCTCCAAAAGTTCTTTTTTCTAAAAGTCCCCACGACTCTCTGGCGAAGAACCAAGGGGCGAAAACCAAACGATTACACCCGGAGGAGTTCTGCTCCCTTAAGGAGCTTAACGTGCCAAATGGACAAGTACGCCCTCTAACGGGCAAACACTGAGTGGTCCTGCTCTAGACTGGCTGAAGAGAACAGAAGCCACAACCTGGATGCAGTTTAACGTCATGCTTTTCTCCAAAAGTGTTTTTTCTAAAAGTCCCCTCGACTCTCTGGCGAAGAGCCAAGGGGCGAAAACCAAACGATTACCCCCGGAGGAGTTTTTTTCTAAAGTCCTCCCGACCCTCTGGCAAAGGGCCGTTCTGCGAAACCAAACTTGATACTGCTTCCCGAAGAAGCTATTACGTCCACTGAAGGACAACACTTAACTTTTTCTATAGTCCTCCCGACCCTCTGGCAAAGGGCCGTTTGGCGAAACCAAACTTGATACTGCTTCCCGAAGAAGCTTCAGACCATCTCTGGGATAATTATGCTCAGTCTTTTGGAAGCAAAGTTACGAGCGTCACAAAATGGATTTTGTCCCAGACTTTGCAGGCCTGAACGAAATGAACTGATCTATTACACTAATAGGGATGATTGTTTTAATCCTAGTTATGTTAATAATTAATGGTGTGTCGTTCTCAAAGTAACTTGCCGTTTAGAATTACATCACAAAATTTATTTGAAAAGTTGGTAACACCTTTTTCAGTGAGAACTATTCTCTTTCCATCATTACAAAAATGAGTCAACAATTAAATATTCCCCAATAAATAATGAGACAATCTCTATAATGCAAAACAGAAAGACCTGAGACAAGATACCAATAAATGTGTCAGTAATAAAATGAAATAAACCTCGACAGATGTATAAAAGAAACATTGGGTCAAGTAACCGTTACCTCAGTGTGTTTAACTGCCCTCAATGAAAATCATCCCACAGCACATACCGTAACCATAGACTTCCAGATTTCCCACGAAACAGAAAGATTGTGACGTTTCTGTGACGTAAGCCTCGATTTGAAGCGAAAATGAGAAATATTAAGAAGAAACATCAGTCGTAGAGGAAAGTCTTGTCAAGAAACATGTAAAATTAATTAAAAAGTTTATCTACAAATATTTGATAACCATAATATCTGTCTGCTAACACTACATCTGGCTGAAATTTGTACCTTGAAAATTCCACTCTTACGTGTGATAGATGCAGATGATCAAGCTATTTAAGGCATCCTCCGTTGTGCACTGCGTGGCACGCTGACGCCAAACCGGACGGTAGTGTTCACACATGGTCCTACTCTGATTGCACTGGGAGGCGAGTAGTGTTCCTCCCCAATGTATCGCCGGTCCTCGAGGGGAGTCCCGGGGTAAGGTTGCTGTCGTATACAAAGCACGCTGAGCGTCACTGTATGCAGAAGGGTACTAGAGAGGCGCCTGAGTTGGTTCTCTGTTGTAGTTGACAGGACACATAACCGGCCAGAGACCTTGAACGCTTGGCTTCAATCTTTTGTTTGTTTGATTCTTTTTTGATTTTCATTTAAGGCGCCACCTTTTATAAAATCCGAAAACTCAAGAAGGTTGTGGGCCACTAATTATAAGTCCCGTTGACCCACACACTAAATTAGGCTACTTCCATGCCCCTAGCTCACAGCAGAAGTTTTCAACCAGGACACGCCACCCCTCTGATCGAAGCTCACAATCTGGACTTTCGTGGCACTTACAAATTCTCTTATCATAACCATTGAAGTTTTGAGCTAGAGAGCCTTGAATGATAAATACGTGTTTCTCGCCATACACGCTGCTCAAAAACGGCATTTTACAGAGCGGAGTAATACAATGAAATAATGGCACTTAAATTGATCAAATTGGCGTGAATTTTGCACAATCTGTATTTCAACTCATTGTCTACAAAATTCAAATGCAAAAATGATAATATTTTGTAAGTAACACTGTCAGAAAGAACATCCCATTAAATTTTTAAGGCACTTTGTCTGTCAGTAAACATTTTCACAGGCACGAGTATTGGAGTTAGAGCATGTATGGTGAATTTCTAATGCCGTGATTGGCCAACTCCTTGGCTTTCATGTGAGGGTTAGCTTTTGTGGGGTGTGAACTTTGACAGGGCTGTGGGTCCATTTTAGGGAGACCTATGGGAAAACAATGTCAGTCCTGCTCCATAGTTATGAGCGCCGCCTTTTACACGAAATGGTGAAACATTCCAGCGAAAGTTCACAAAAAGAAAAGAAAAATAAATAAATAAATAAATAAAAGAAAATTAATCAGGAACACTTTCAGTTGAAAGATGACGGGCAAACGGTGGGGGGTTGGGGAGTTCATGTCATGTACATGTCAAAATGCTTTAAAACATTTGAACGAAAAGTGAGAGTACTGTAGCCTACATTCGGTCCATTGAAGTGTACCTCAAGTAAAATAATTCAAAAAATAATTTGAAGAACATGAAAAATGCATTTCAAAGAGCCCAACTGCTATTTTTACAGTACTTTCTTGAGTCCGAGATCCAAAATCATGAAGTTTATTCATTTATTTAATCTGTCATACATGTGAGACCCTACTACAGGCTTGATGAAAAAAGAGTGATCTCAGCCAAGAGACCGAGATCTTATTCTTAAGTCCTCCCGTCCCTCTGGCAAAGGGCCGTTTGGTGAAACAAAAATTTTCACAGCTTGCCGTAAAGGCCGAGAGCTTTTCTCCAAAAGTTCTTTTTTCTAAAAGTCCCCACGACTCTCTGGCGAAGAACCAAGGGGCGAAAACCAAACGATTACACCCGGAGGAGTTCTGCTCCCTTAAGGAGCTTAACGTGCCAAATGGACAAGTACGCCCTCTAACGGGCAAACACTGAGTGGTCCTGCTCTAGACTGGCTGAAGAGAACAGAAGCCACAACCTGGATGCAGTTTAACGTCATGCTTTTCTCCAAAAGTGTTTTTTCTAAAAGTCCCCTCGACTCTCTGGCGAAGAGCCAAGGGGCGAAAACCAAACGATTACCCCCGGAGGAGTTTTTTTCTAAAGTCCTCCCGACCCTCTGGCAAAGGGCCGTTCTGCGAAACCAAACTTGATACTGCTTCCCGAAGAAGCTATTACGTCCACTGAAGGACAACACTTAACGACCAACCTCGCGGCCTTCAGACCATTTTCATCATTGGTCTGTCATGTATGGCTCCATTCTTGACTGGATGAAAAGAACAGATACTACGCATGATCTTAGCCAAAAGGCCGAGAAGCTTTTTCTAAAGTCCTCCCGACCCTCTGGCAAAGGGCCGTTCGGCGAAACCAAACCAATGATGACAGACCAATGATGAAAATGGTCTGAAGGCCGCGAGGTTGGTCGTTAAGTGTTGTCCTTCAGTGGACGTAATAGCTTCTTCGGGAAGCAGTATCAAGTTTGGTTTCGCCGAAAGGCCGAGAAGCGGCCTTCAGACCATCTCTGGGATAATTATGCTCAGTCTTTTGGAAGGAAAGTTACGAGCGTCACAAAATGGATTTTGTCCCAGACTTTGCAGGCCTGAACGAAATGAACTGATCTATTACACTAATAGGGATGATTGTTTTAATCCTAGTTATGTTAATAATTAATGGTGTGTCGTTCTCAAAGTAACTTGCCGTTTAGAATTACATCACAAAATTTATTTGAAAAGTTGGTAACACCTTTTTCAGTGAGAACTATTCTCTTTCCATCATTACAAAAATGAGTCAACAATTAAATATTCCCCAATAAATAATGAGACAATCTCTATAATGCAAAACAGAAAGACCTGAGACAAGATACCAATAAATGTGTCAGTAATAAAATGAAATAAACCTCGACAGATGTATAAAAGAAACATTGGGTCAAGTAACCGTTACCTCAGTGTGTTTAACTGCCCTCAATGAAAATCATCCCACAGCACATACCGTAACCATAGACTTCCAGATTTCCCACGAAACAGAAAGATTGTGACGTTTCTGTGACGTAAGCCTCGATTTGAAGCGAAAATGAGAAATATTAAGAAGAAACATCAGTCGTAGAGGAAAGTCTTGTCAAGAAACATGTAAAATTAATTAAAAAGTTTATCTACAAATATTTGATAACCATAATATCTGTCTGCTAACACTACATCTGGCTGAAATTTGTACCTTGAAAATTCCACTCTTACGTGTGATAGATGCAGATGATCAAGCTATTTAAGGCATCCTCCGTTGTGCACTGCGTGGCACGCTGACGCCAAACCGGACGGTAGTGTTCACACATGGTCCTACTCTGATTGCACTGGGAGGCGAGTAGTGTTCCTCCCCAATGTATCGCCGGTCCTCGAGGAGTCCCGGGGTAAGGTTGCTGTCGTATACAAAGCACGCTGAGCGTCACTGTATGCAGAAGGGTACTAGAGAGGCGCCTGAGTTGGTTCTCTGTTGTAGTTGACAGGACACATAACCGGCCAGAGACCTTGAACGCTTGGCTTCAATCTTTTGTTTGTTTGATTCTTTTTTGATTTTCATTTAAGGCGCCACCTTTTATAAAATCCGAAAACTCAAGAAGGTTGTGGGCCACTAATTATAAGTCCCGTTGACCCACACACTAAATTAGGCTACTTCCATGCCCCTAGCTCACAGTAGAAGTTTTCAACCAGGACACGCCACCCCTCTGATCGAAGCTCACAATCTGGACTTTCGTGGCACTTACAAATTCTCTTATCATAACCATTGAAGTTTTGAGCTAGAGAGCCTTGAATGATAAATACGTGTTTCTCGCCATACACGCTGCTCAAAAACGGCATTTTACAGAGCGGAGTAATACAATGAAATAATGGCACTTAAATTGATCAAATTGGCGTGAATTTTGCACAATCTGTATTTCAACTCATTGTCTACAAAATTCAAATGCAAAAATGATAATATTTTGTAAGTAACACTGTCAGAAAGAACATCCCATTAAATTTTTAAGGCACTTTGTCTGTCAGTAAACATTTTCACAGGCACGAGTATTGGAGTTAGAGCATGTATGGTGAATTTCTAATGCCGTGATTGGCCAACTCCTTGGCTTTCATGTGAGGGTTAGCTTTTGTGGGGTGTGAACTTTGACAGGGCTGTGGGTCCATTTTAGGGAGACCTATGGGAAAACAATGTCAGTCCTGCTCCATAGTTATGAGCGCCGCCTTTTACACGAAATGGTGAAACATTCCAGCGAAAGTTCACAAAAAGAAAAGAAAAATAAATAAATAAATAAATAAAAGAAAATTAATCAGGAACACTTTCAGTTGAAAGATGACGGGCAAACGGTGGGGGGTTGGGGAGTTCATGTCATGTACATGTCAAAATGCTTTAAAACATTTGAACGAAAAGTGAGAGTACTGTAGCCTACATTCGGTCCATTGAAGTGTACCTCAAGTAAAATAATTCAAAAAATAATTTGAAGAACATGAAAAATGCATTTCAAAGAGCCCAACTGCTATTTTTACAGTACTTTCTTGAGTCCGAGATCCAAAATCATGAAGTTTATTCATTTATTTAATCTGTCATACATGTGAGACCCTACTACAGGCTTGATGAAAAAAGAGTGATCTCAGCCAAGAGACCGAGATCTTATTCTTAAGTCCTCCCGTCCCTCTGGCAAAGGGCCGTTTGGTGAAACAAAAATTTTCACAGCTTGCCGTAAAGGCCGAGAGCTTTTCTCCAAAAGTTCTTTTTTCTAAAAGTCCCCACGACTCTCTGGCGAAGAACCAAGGGGCGAAAACCAAACGATTACACCCGGAGGAGTTCTGCTCCCTTAAGGAGCTTAACGTGCCAAATGGACAAGTACGCCCTCTAACGGGCAAACACTGAGTGGTCCTGCTCTAGACTGGCTGAAGAGAACAGAAGCCACAACCTGGATGCAGTTTAACGTCATGCTTTTCTCCAAAAGTGTTTTTTCTAAAAGTCCCCTCGACTCTCTGGCGAAGAGCCAAGGGGCGAAAACCAAACGATTACCCCCGGAGGAGTTTTTTTCTAAAGTCCTCCCGACCCTCTGGCAAAGGGCCGTTCTGCGAAACCAAACTTGATACTGCTTCCCGAAGAAGCTATTACGTCCACTGAAGGACAACACTTAACGACCAACCTCGCGGCCTTCAGACCATTTTCATCATTGGTCTGTCATGTATGGCTCCATTCTTGAAAAGAACAGATACTACGCATGATCTTAGCCAAAAGGCCGAGAAGCGGCCTTCAGACCATCTTTGGGATAATTATGCTCAGTCTTTTGGAAGCAAAGTTACGAGCGTCACAAAATGGATTTTGTCCCAGACTTTGCAGGCCTGAACGAAATGAACTGATCTATTACACTAATAGGGATGATTGTTTTAATCCTAGTTATGTTAATAATTAATGGTGTGTCGTTCTCAAAGTAACTTGCCGTTTAGAATTACATCACAAAATTTATTTGAAAAGTTGGTAACACCTTTTTCAGTGAGAACTATTCTCTTTCCATCATTACAAAAATGAGTCAACAATTAAATATTCCCCAATAAATAATGAGACAATCTCTATAATGCAAAACAGAAAGACCTGAGACAAGATACCAATAAATGTGTCAGTAATAAAATGAAATAAACCTCGACAGATGTATAAAAGAAACATTGGGTCAAGTAACCGTTACCTCAGTGTGTTTAACTGCCCTCAATGAAAATCATCCCACAGCACATACCGTAACCATAGACTTCCAGATTTCCCACGAAACAGAAAGATTGTGACGTTTCTGTGACGTAAGCCTCGATTTGAAGCGAAAATGAGAAATATTAAGAAGAAACATCAGTCGTAGAGGAAAGTCTTGTCAAGAAACATGTAAAATTAATTAAAAAGTTTATCTACAAATATTTGATAACCATAATATCTGTCTGCTAACACTACATCTGGCTGAAATTTGTACCTTGAAAATTCCACTCTTACGTGTGATAGATGCAGATGATCAAGCTATTTAAGGCATCCTCCGTTGTGCACTGCGTGGCACGCTGACGCCAAACCGGACGGTAGTGTTCACACATGGTCCTACTCTGATTGCACTGGGAGGCGAGTAGTGTTCCTCCCCAATGTATCGCCGGTCCTCGAGGGAGTCCCGGGGTAAGGTTGCTGTCGTATACAAAGCACGCTGAGCGTCACTGTATGCAGAAGGGTACTAGAGAGGCGCCTGAGTTGGTTCTCTGTTGTAGTTGACAGGACACATAACCGGCCAGAGACCTTGAACGCTTGGCTTCAATCTTTTGTTTGTTTGATTCTTTTTTGATTTTCATTTAAGGCGCCACCTTTTATAAAATCCGAAAACTCAAGAAGGTTGTGGGCCACTAATTATAAGTCCCGTTGACCCACACACTAAATTAGGCTACTTCCATGCCCCTAGCTCACAGTAGAAGTTTTCAACCAGGACACGCCACCCCTCTGATCGAAGCTCACAATCTGGACTTTCGTGGCACTTACAAATTCTCTTATCATAACCATTGAAGTTTTGAGCTAGAGAGCCTTGAATGATAAATACGTGTTTCTCGCCATACACGCTGCTCAAAAACGGCATTTTACAGAGCGGAGTAATACAATGAAATAATGGCACTTAAATTGATCAAATTGGCGTGAATTTTGCACAATCTGTATTTCAACTCATTGTCTACAAAATTCAAATGCAAAAATGATAATATTTTGTAAGTAACACTGTCAGAAAGAACATCCCATTAAATTTTTAAGGCACTTTGTCTGTCAGTAAACATTTTCACAGGCACGAGTATTGGAGTTAGAGCATGTATGGTGAATTTCTAATGCCGTGATTGGCCAACTCCTTGGCTTTCATGTGAGGGTTAGCTTTTGTGGGGTGTGAACTTTGACAGGGCTGTGGGTCCATTTTAGGGAGACCTATGGGAAAACAATGTCAGTCCTGCTCCATAGTTATGAGCGCCGCCTTTTACACGAAATGGTGAAACATTCCAGCGAAAGTTCACAAAAAGAAAAGAAAAATAAATAAATAAATAAATAAAAGAAAATTAATCAGGAACACTTTCAGTTGAGAGATGACGGGCAAACGGTGGGGGGTTGGGGAGTTCATGTCATGTACATGTCAAAATGCTTTAAAACATTTGAACGAAAAGTGATAGTACTGTAGCCTACATTCGGTCCATTGAAGTGTACCTCAAGTAAAATAATTCAAAAAATAATTTGAAGAACATGAAAAATGCATTTCAAAGAGCCCAACTGCTATTTTTACAGTACTTTCTTGAGTCCGAGATCCAAAATCATGAAGTTTATTCATTTATTTAATCTGTCATACATGTGAGACCCTACTACAGGCTTGATGAAAAAAGAGTGATCTCAGCCAAGAGACCGAGATCTTATTCTTAAGTCCTCCCGTCCCTCTGGCAAAGGGCCGTTTGGTGAAACAAAAATTTTCACAGCTTGCCGTAAAGGCCGAGAGCTTTTCTCCAAAAGTTCTTTTTTCTAAAAGTCCCCACGACTCTCTGGCGAAGAACCAAGGGGCGAAAACCAAACGATTACACCCGGAGGAGTTCTGCTCCCTTAAGGAGCTTAACGTGCCAAATGGACAAGTACGCCCTCTAACGGGCAAACACTGAGTGGTCCTGCTCTAGACTGGCTGAAGAGAACAGAAGCCACAACCTGGATGCAGTTTAACGTCATGCTTTTCTCCAAAAGTGTTTTTTCTAAAAGTCCCCTCGACTCTCTGGCGAAGAGCCAAGGGGCGAAAACCAAACGATTACCCCCGGAGGAGTTTTTTTCTAAAGTCCTCCCGACCCTCTGGCAAAGGGCCGTTCTGCGAAACCAAACTTGATACTGCTTCCCGAAGAAGCTATTACGTCCACTGAAGGACAACACTTAACGACCAACCTCGCGGCCTTCAGACCATTTTCATCATTGGTCTGTCATGTATGGCTCCATTCTTGAAAAGAACAGATACAACGCATGAGCTTAGCCAAAAGGCCGAGAAGCGTTTTTTTTCTAAAAGTCCCCACGACTCTCTGGCGAAGAGCCAAGGGGCGAAAACCAAACAATTACTCCCGGAGGAGTTCTGCTCCCTGAAGGAGCTTAACGTCCCAAAAGGACAAGTACGCCCTCCAAAGGGCAAACACTGGGTGGTCCTGCTCTAGACTGGCTGAACAGAACAGAAGCCACAACCTGGATGCAAAGCGGCCTTCAGACCATCTTTGGGATAATTATGCTCAGTCTTTTGGAAGCAAAGTTACGAGCGTCACAAAATGGATTTTGTCCCAGACTTTGCAGGCCTGAACGAAATGAACTGATCTATTACACTAATAGGGATGATTGTTTTAATCCTAGTTATGTTAATAATTAATGGTGTGTCGTTCTCAAAGTAACTTGCCGTTTAGAATTACATCACAAAATTTATTTGAAAAGTTGGTAACACCTTTTTCAGTGAGAACTATTCTCTTTCCATCATTACAAAAATGAGTCAACAATTAAATATTCCCCAATAAATAATGAGACAATCTCTATAATGCAAAACAGAAAGACCTGAGACAAGATACCAATAAATGTGTCAGTAATAAAATGAAATAAACCTCGACAGATGTATAAAAGAAACATTGGGTCAAGTAACCGTTACCTCAGTGTGTTTAACTGCCCTCAATGAAAATCATCCCACAGCACATACCGTAACCATAGACTTCCAGATTTCCCACGAAACAGAAAGATTGTGACGTTTCTGTGACGTAAGCCTCGATTTGAAGCGAAAATGAGAAATATTAAGAAGAAACATCAGTCGTAGAGGAAAGTCTTGTCAAGAAACATGTAAAATTAATTAAAAAGTTTATCTACAAATATTTGATAACCATAATATCTGTCTGCTAACACTACATCTGGCTGAAATTTGTACCTTGAAAATTCCACTCTTACGTGTGATAGATGCAGATGATCAAGCTATTTAAGGCATCCTCCGTTGTGCACTGCGTGGCACGCTGACGCCAAACCGGACGGTAGTGTTCACACATGGTCCTACTCTGATTGCACTGGGAGGCGAGTAGTGTTCCTCCCCAATGTATCGCCGGTCCTCGAGGGGAGTCCCGGGGTAAGGTTGCTGTCGTATTCAAAGCACGCTGAGCGTCACTGTATGCAGAAGGGTACTAGAGAGGCGCCTGAGTTGGTTCTCTGTTGTAGTTGACAGGACACATAACCGGCCAGAGACCTTGAACGCTTGGCTTCAATCTTTTGTTTGTTTGATTCTTTTTTGATTTTCATTTAAGGCGCCACCTTTTATAAAATCCGAAAACTCAAGAAGGTTGTGGGCCACTAATTATAAGTCCCGTTGACCCACACACTAAATTAGGCTACTTCCATGCCCCTAGCTCACAGTAGAAGTTTTCAACCAGGACACGCCACCCCTCTGATCGAAGCTCACAATCTGGACTTTCGTGGCACTTACAAATTCTCTTATCATAACCATTGAAGTTTTGAGCTAGAGAGCCTTGAATGATAAATACGTGTTTCTCGCCATACACGCTGCTCAAAAACGGCATTTTACAGAGCGGAGTAATACAATGAAATAATGGCACTTAAATTGATCAAATTGGCGTGAATTTTGCACAATCTGTATTTCAACTCATTGTCTACAAAATTCAAATGCAAAAATGATAATATTTTGTAAGTAACACTGTCAGAAAGAACATCCCATTAAATTTTTAAGGCACTTTGTCTGTCAGTAAACATTTTCACAGGCACGAGTATTGGAGTTAGAGCATGTATGGTGAATTTCTAATGCCGTGATTGGCCAACTCCTTGGCTTTCATGTGAGGGATAGCTTTTGTGGGGTGTGAAATTTGACAGGGCTGTGGGTCCATTTTAGGGAGACCTATGGGAAAACAATGTCAGTCCTGCTCCATAGTTATGAGCGCCGCCTTTTACACGAAATGGTGAAACATTCCAGCGAAAGTTCACAAAAAGAAAAGAAAAATAAATAAATAAATAAAAGAAAATTAATCAGGAACACTTTCAGTTGAAAGATGACGGGCAAACGGTGGGCGGGGGGGGGTTTAGGAGTTCATGTCATGTACATGTCAAAATGCTTTAAAACATTTGAACGAAAAGTGAGAGTACTGTAGCCTACATTCGGTCCATTGAAGTGTACCTCAAGTAAAATAATTCAAAAAATAATTTGAAGAACATGAAAAATGAATTTCAAAGAGCCCAACTGCTATTTTTACAGTACTTTCTTGAGTCCGAGATCCAAAATCATGAAGTTTATTCATTTATTTAATCTGTCATACATGTGAGACCCTACTACAGGCTTGATGAAAAAAGAGTGATCTCAGCCAAGAGACCGAGATCTTATTCTTAAGTCCTCCCGTCTTTCTGGCAAAGGGCCGTTTGGTGAAACAAAAATTTTCACAGCTTGCCGTAAAGGCCGAGAGCTTTTCTCCAAAAGTTCTTTTTTCTAAAAGTCCCCACGACTCTCTGGCGAAGAACCAAGGGGCGAAAACCAAACGATTACACCCGGAGGAGATCTGCTCCCTTAAGGAGCTTAACGTGCCAAATGGACAAGTACGCCCTCTAACGGGCAAACACTGAGTGGTCCTGCTCTAGACTGGCTGAAGAGAACAGAAGCCACAACCTGGATGCAGTTTAACGTCATGCTTTTCTCCAAAAGTGTTTTTTCTAAAAGTCCCCTCGACTCTCTGGCGAAGAGCCAAGGGGCAAAAACCAAACGATTACCCCCGGAGGAGTTTTTTTCTAAAGTCCTCCCGACCCTCTGGCAAAGGGCCGTTCGGCGAAACCAAACTTGATACTGCTTCCCGAAGAAGCTATTACGTCCACTGAAGGACAACACTTAACGACCAACCTCGCGGCCTTCAGACCATCTCTGGGATAATTATGCTCAGTCTTTTGGAAGCAAAGTTACGAGCGTCACAAAATGGATTTTGTCCCAGACTTTGCAGGCCTGAACGAAATGAACTGATCTATTACACTAAAAGGGATGATTGTTTTAATCCTAGTTATGTTAATAATTAATGGTGTGTCGTTCTCAAAGTAACTTGCCGTTTAGAATTACATCACAAAATTTATTTGAAAAGTTGGTAACACCTTTTTCAGTGAGAACTATTCTCTTTCCATCATTACAAAAATGAGTCAACAATTAAATATTCCCCAATAAATAATGAGACAATCTCTATAATGCAAAACAGAAAGACCTGAGACAAGATACCAATAAATGTGTCAGTAATAAAATGAAATAAACCTCGACAGATGTATAAAAGAAACATTGGGTCAAGTAACCGTTACCTCAGTGTGTTTAACTGCCCTCAATGAAAATCATCCCACAGCACATACCGTAACCATAGACTTCCAGATTTCCCACGAAACAGAAAGATTGTGACGTTTCTGTGACGTAAGCCTCGATTTGAAGCGAAAATGAGAAATATTAAGAAGAAACATCAGTCGTAGAGGAAAGTCTTGTCAAGAAACATGTAAAATTAATTAAAAAGTTTATCTACAAATATTTGATAACCATAATATCTGTCTGCTAACACTACATCTGGCTGAAATTTGTACCTTGAAAATTCCACTCTTACGTGTGATAGATGCAGATGATCAAGCTATTTAAGGCATCCTCCGTTGTGCACTGCGTGGCACGCTGACGCCAAACCGGACGGTAGTGTTCACACATGGTCCTACTCTGATTGCACTGGGAGGCGAGTAGTGTTCCTCCCCAATGTATCGCCGGTCCTCGAGGAGTCCCGGGGTAAGGTTGCTGTCGTATTCAAAGCACGCTGAGCGTCACTGTATGCAGAAGGGTACTAGAGAGGCGCCTGAGTTGGTTCTCTGTTGTAGTTGACAGGACACATAACCGGCCAGAGACCTTGAACGCTTGGCTTCAATCTTTTGTTTGTTTGATTCTTTTTGATTTTCATTTAAGGCGCCACCTTTTATAAAATCCGAAAACTCAAGAAGGTTGTGGGCCACTAATTATAAGTCCCGTTGACCCACACACTAAATTAGGCTACTTCCATGCCCCTAGCTCACAGTAGAAGTTTTCAACCAGGACACGCCACCCCTCTGATCGAAGCTCACAATCTGGACTTTCGTGGCACTTACAAATTCTCTTATCATAACCATTGAAGTTTTGAGCTAGAGAGCCTTGAATGATAAATACGTGTTTCTCGCCATACACGCTGCTCAAAAACGGCATTTTACAGAGCGGAGTAATACAATGAAATAATGGCACTTAAATTGATCAAATTGGCGTGAATTTTGCACAATCTGTATTTCAACTCATTGTCTACAAAATTCAAATGCAAAAATGATAATATTTTGTAAGTAACACTGTCAGAAAGAACATCCCATTAAATTTTTAAGGCACTTTGTCTGTCAGTAAACATTTTCACAGGCACGAGTATTGGAGTTAGAGCATGTATGGTGAATTTCTAATGCCGTGATTGGCCAACTCCTTGGCTTTCATGTGAGGGTTAGCTTTTGTGGGGTGTGAAATTTGACAGGGCTGTGGGTCCATTTTAGGGAGACCTATGGGAAAACAATGTCAGTCCTGCTCCATAGTTATGAGCGCCGCCTTTTACACGAAATGGTGAAACATTCCAGCGAAAGTTCACAAAAAGAAAAGAAAAATAAATAAATAAATAAAAGAAAATTTATCAGGAACACTTTCAGTTGAAAGATGACGGGCAAACGGTGGGGGGTTGGGGAGTTCATGTCATGTACATGTCAAAATGCTTTAAAACATTTGAACGAAAAGTGATAGTACTGTAGCCTACATTCGGTCCATTGAAGTGTACCTCAAGTAAAATAATTCAAAAAATAATTTGAAGAACATGAAAAATGAATTTCAAAGAGCCCAACTGCTATTTTTACAGTACTTTCTTGAGTCCGAGATCCAAAATCATGAAGTTTATTCATTTATTTAATCTGTCATACATGTGAGACCCTACTACAGGCTTGATGAAAAAAGAGTGATCTCAGCCAAGAGACCGAGATCTTATTCTTAAGTCCTCCCGTCCCTCTGGCAAAGGGTCGTTTGGTGAAACAAAAATTTTCACAGCTTGCCGTAAAGGCCGAGAGCTTTTCTCCAAAAGTTCTTTTTTCTAAAAGTCCCCACGACTCTCTGGCGAAGAACCAAGGGGCGAAAACCAAACGATTACACCCGGAGGAGTTCTGCTCCCTTAAGGAGCTTAACGTGCCAAATGGACAAGTACGCCCTCTAACGGGCAAACACTGAGTGGTCCTGCTCTAGACTGGCTGAAGAGAACAGAAGCCACAACCTGGATGCAGTTTAACGTCATGCTTTTCTCCAAAAGTGTTTTTTTCTAAAAGTCCCCTCGACTCTCTGGCGAAGAGCCAAGGGGCGAAAACCAAACGATTACCCCCGGAGGAGTTTTTTTCTAAAGTCCTCCCGACCCTCTGGCAAAGGGCCGTTCGGCGAAACCAAACTTGATACTGCTTCCCGAAGAAGCTATTACGTCCACTGAAGGACAACACTTAACGACCAACCTCGCTTTTTTCTAAAAGTCCCCACGACTCTCTGGCGAAGAGCCAAGGGGCGAAAACCAAACGATTACTCCCGGAGGAGTTCTGCTCCCTTAAGGAGCTTAACGTCCCAAATGGACAAGTACGCCCTCCAAAGGGCAAACACTGAGTGGTCCTGCTCTAGACTGGCTGAATAGAACAGAAGCCACAACCTGGATGCAGCGGCCTTCAGACCATCTCTGGGATAATTATGCTCAGTCTTTTGGAAGCAAAGTTACGAGCGTCACAAAATGGATTTTGTCCCAGACTTTGCAGGCCTGAACGAAATGAACTGATCTATTACACTAATAGGGATGATTGTTTTAATCCTAGTTATGTTAATAATTAATGGTGTGTCGTTCTCAAAGTAACTTGCCGTTTAGAATTACATCACAAAATTTATTTGAAAAGTTGGTAACACCTTTTTCAGTGAGAACTATTCTCTTTCCATCATTACAAAAATGAGTCAACAATTAAATATTCCCCAATAAATAATGAGACAATCTCTATAATGCAAAACAGAAAGACCTGAGACAAGATACCAATAAATGTGTCAGTAATAAAATGAAATAAACCTCGACAGATGTATAAAAGAAACATTGGGTCAAGTAACCGTTACCTCAGTGTGTTTAACTGCCCTCAATGAAAATCATCCCACAGCACATACCGTAACCATAGACTTCCAGATTTCCCACGAAACAGAAAGATTGTGACGTTTCTGTGACGTAAGCCTCGATTTGAAGCGAAAATGAGAAATATTAAGAAGAAACATCAGTCGTAGAGGAAAGTCTTGTCAAGAAACATGTAAAATTAATTAAAAAGTTTATCTACAAATATTTGATAACCATAATATCTGTCTGCTAACACTACATCTGGCTGAAATTTGTACCTTGAAAATTCCACTCTTACGTGTGATAGATGCAGATGATCAAGCTATTTAAGGCATCCTCCGTTGTGCACTGCGTGGCACGCTGACGCCAAACCGGACGGTAGTGTTCACACATGGTCCTACTCTGATTGCACTGGGAGGCGAGTAGTGTTCCTCCCCAATGTATCGCCGGTCCTCGAGGGGAGTCCCGGGGTAAGGTTGCTGTCGTATTCAAAGCACGCTGAGCGTCACTGTATGCAGAAGGGTACTAGAGAGGCGCCTGAGTTGGTTCTCTGTTGTAGTTGACAGGACACATAACCGGCCAGAGACCTTGAACGCTTGGCTTCAATCTTTTGTTTGTTTGATTCTTTTTTGATTTTCATTTAAGGCGCCACCTTTTATAAAATCCGAAAACTCAAGAAGGTTGTGGGCCACTAATTATAAGTCCCGTTGACCCACACACTAAATTAGGCTACTTCCATGCCCCTAGCTCACAGTAGAAGTTTTCAACCAGGACATGCCACCCCTCAAATTGAAGCTGTGGACTTTCATGGCACTTACAAATTTTTCTTATTATAAGCCTACTCGTCGATTCGGGCATTCCCGGACCGTTGATTAGTATCGGTGACCATTGAATGCCGATTTCAATCCCTTAAGATAAAAGAGATTAGGAAACAAATGTTCTTTTAGATGAGGTAAACAAATCTTTTGCTTCCTGACCATAGCATAGGACAACAGGGACTTGTTCGTATTGTAGTTTGGAGCTAGATTAATCACTTTTTGTAGACTTAAATCACTCGTCGTGGTCCATCTAATGAAGATTTGGAACTTCCAAGTGAGAGCCCACTAGAACGGCCAAACACCCTATCTGACATAAAGTTCGTTCAGGTACCTTGACCATCTAAAGTGAGTTTTCTAGATGCTAGAACGGTTTGAGTATTTACTATAACTTCAGTTTGCAAAGTGCGCAAACAAAAAAATATTCACGAACACTTCTTTGTTCAGTGGGAGTCCAAATTTTCATCACAGAACCCGGTGTCAAAGTAACACTTCACCCCATGTTGTTGGAGATAGAATTGTTAAGGCAGGACCGAAGGCCTGGCCGAAGACTCTATAGAGGGCTGTGCAAACAGTGTCTATGCAGAGCGCTTCCTTGTATGTTCAAGTGATGGGAGCATTCGACTGCAGCTAGAAGGTCTGGGATTCGAGTCTTGGCTTCGCCATACATAATACCAAAGACATTAAAATAGAACATATACTGCCACTGTGCTTGGCGCTCAGCACAAGCAATGGAGTTGGGAAAGCAAGCCAGCTCACTGGAAAATGGCAGTGGCCGGCCCGACCTAAACCAATTGGTTAAAAACTGAGCCGTAAAACCTCATCTAATTATCAAATGACCATAGCCATGTATTTGGTTTAAGATTTGGCAATCTGCGGAGGACGTTACCCGTCCCTGCCACCCCCTCCCCCACGAGGCTACGACCGTGACAGAAACTCGCACGTCAAAAGATGCTTTTCTTCACGCCAATGCCTTCCAAAATCTACACTCCTTTGATTGCAAGTTTTCCAACGAATAAAGCAAATCTTCCATTCCATCGTTGGAGGTTGTCACTGCCTGAAAATAGAAGGCAATAGGAGGGTGATAATAGGTGCCTGATAATTTTCCAAATTACGGTGTAGGACCATAACTTGACCAATGAACATTTTACCAACTTGACCAATGAAAATAATTGCAGCTGAGGGTATATGCTACTCTAGATTCAGGTTTCATCTTTCATACTCCCTTATTTTTTTTAATTGCTAACTTATCATATATGAAGGACCAAAGACGTCGTCAGAGGACCACAGCTAGGGGGCTGGAGTCCCTCTTTCATCCTTCTTTCCAGTCAAATGAAATTTGAAGGTACAAAACGTACCGGAGAAATGTGTTGAAAATCACAAATATCCCCTGAAGGTATGGAGTTTTAGTACTTGGTATGATAAAGGGTTACCAAAGAGATGGTAAAGAAAATTGAAATAAAATTTGAACGAAAATTTTTAAATTTTAAAGTGCCTCATTAGTGATAAATTTGTTAAACAAGCAAGAAATTCTAATCTTGTTTCTAATTTAGAAAATGCATAAATTTTGGCATATGTATAAGAAGAAAGTATGAACAAAAGTTTGAACAAACAACATAGGACATGCATGGTGGTGATACGGTGACGGCAGTGAATTCAGGGGAGAGCATCCGACGCTCCCATAAAATTCTCAAATTTCTTCAATATCCCATTTTTTTTACTAAGTTCGTTGATGGTTCATTTCCCTTTCTCGTAGGCTCATAATGTATCATTGTCTATAAATTGTTGAAAATAAATATATTAAATGAAGGTTTATTTTTCACACCAGTTAAATAGCAATAGAGAATCTAAAAGTTCTAAACTATATATAGGCGCGCGAGGCAGGGGATCAGGGGCCGATGGCTTCCAAAACGATTCTTCAACCAGTTATGATGGCAATATGATGAAGGAGCAGCTAGTCAAGTATTCATTAGGAAGGCAGTTGCTTTAGAAGTGTGTAAACAACATACCCGGTGAATCATACGTTTGGACAGGGACCGTGGATTAGTATCAATTACTAAAGGAACCTGGAAGATCGCCCAAGCATACTTAAGCGTTAGATCAGGAAATCAATTGTTCTGCGGGCCAGCTGAAACAAACAATTTTCCCTCTCACTGATAGGGAAAGGGGCATGGCTCCCCCGTGCCCCCTCCCACATTGTAGTAGGTCGGCGTTTTCGTCGGGAGGCCTAAAAATAATAAAAAAAAAAATTAGTCAGAAACCCTACATGGACAAAACTTACTGGATGGGTGATCTTGAACATATTTTTGTTTTGAAATACTATTTTAATACTTATCAGAATCGATTTTTCAATCACTTCTTCTTAGCTCCCTTATACCTCATCACATGTACCTTGTCCTCTTGCCTCCCCCGTTGGGGAAGTGCGGTAGCTTCCTTCGGGGAGGCCTAAAATGAAAAACGTCAACTTGGACTTAAGTTACTGAATGAATTATCATGAACTGTTTTTTTCTTTATGAACTATTTTTTTCTTTTGTAACGCTATTTTATTGCATATATGAATCGGTTTTGATCACGTTTTAATATCTATTCGTCATCACATCTTCAATCCTCAAGGGGGGGGGCAGCCTGTCGGGGAAGGCTGCCCCCCCCCATTGTTGAGAAAACCATTCTTCAGCCTTCATCTACAGGTCCACCATAAAAGATGCGGCCCTGATCAATTTCAGTCATCCATGCGATCTTCTTGATTTTGCTTATTAGAAGACCACATTCTTCAAAGAAACTCGCAATTCCGAATTTTCCACACAAAAACGGACGCAACATTGTTCATGTACATCCGGTGCCCAATGGTCTACCATCTGGCCTGCCCCGACAGCCTAATTCTAGCAACGGTGATGAAAATCGGCCATGCCTTTATTCAGCTACACATAATGATAAACAGTTGTGTGAGAATGTTTCCCAATAAATCTGACTGAAAATTAATTTGCTGTCAACTTGTAACGTGCCAAGTATTTTTAAGAATGTTGGAAGTAAAATCATTTATAGTCTGGAGTTCGGGTAGTCACGTGGAAAATTTCATCCAGTGGACCTTGCAATTAAATAAAACGAAGGTTCTTAATAGAATCAAGAGCACTGGTATATTTTTAATTCCGTTGCATAGTTTTCCCCAAAAATAGACAAAAACATAACATATAATCTGGTAATTTAACATCCTAGCTGGTCATTTTTCTGACCACTTAGGAAGTTCGTTTTTTTTCTATTGAAGTGGAAACTTCCATTTTCAAAGTACAGCTCAAAATAACGACTGCTTTATTTCTAGTTACAAGTCTGGAAAATGCTATTTCCGGCTGTTCAAGGGGCTGGATTTTTAATTCTGTACGCTCCGCCCCAACTGATAGTGGCGCTCCGCTTAAATAGTGTTTTGGTCTAACAGATTACCTAAGAGAACAATGCATGATTACAAATTATTCCTGGTTTTGGGGTTGTATTATGAAGTGAAAATTTAATTGCGAGAGGAAGCTCAAAGTAATGATTACTTTGTACTTAGTTACGAGCCCGGGAAATCTCATGTCCTGCTGTTTGGCGGTTCCCAATTTTTAAAAAAATTCTTGTGTTCTCCAGGTAGTCTTTCGGGCAGGATTACATTTGTCGGACAAAAAGACAATTCTGCACCTCCCGAACTGAAAAGCTCCAAAACGTCAGTGTCAATATATATAATATAATTAAATTTTAATAAATAAGAGAAGCCAAACTTTTTGCCGCAGGAAAATTTTCTAATATGGCCCGAGGGCCTTAATCTGCATGATGATATGCAGTAACCCCATCTGACATAAAATTACATTTTTCTCCAATATCAGCTTCAGATTGCTAAAAGTGGCAAAATTTTCCGATTTCGATGGATACTCCGTACAATAAATAACCAAAGCCAACTTTTTTAATCACCCCGACATTTTTTGCATATCTTTGCATAGTTTTGCATATCACTTAGCAAAACCCAATTTTTTCATTACAACGTTACCAAAAAAAAAAAAAACCCTCAGGTTTTCTTCCATTAAATTTTAAAACTTTTCCATTAAAAAAGCTCTAAATGTTCAAATCTTCGTTTCAAACAAAGTAAAAAGAAATTCAGGCAAACTTTGGCTAGTCTCAACTTGAAACATTAGTAATTAATTAGGCCTATACGATTAAATGCGTCACGAATTTCTGTTGCCGATATAACGATTTTGATTTTGCCCATATGAAGGACAGATTCTCCAATCAACACCCAAACTTTTTAATGGTCCTTAAAAAAGCCAAGTTTCTTTCAAAATTTAACTTTTTCCTCAAAATAAATTCCATATTTTTGGACTATTTGATGAGGAAGAAAAAAATTCGGCGCGCTGCGCTAGCCTCAAATTCTGCCAGGTGACGTTCCACCCATCTGCCTTGTCGGGGCCTTGAAATGCTGGCCTCCTGTGAGGGAAATCCTGGCGCCACCCCTGATTACGGTGTTTTAACTTCAGAGGATTTGTCCGCCAAACCTCCACCCCTAATGCAGGTTTGCTTGGTAGGAGAAATACTCTCTGCCCTTACACCATGGGCAACAGGGAGCGCCAAAACACCCCATCTAACCACAGTATATGACAGTATTAAGGGCCGGCATTGTCGACCTTGGTAACTTTGGCACCTTTTTATTTCCATTCAATCACCATCAATACCATACAACATCATACAATAAGTTTTGTGCATCCTAACGTTGCACCCAAGTGTTTTGCACAACACACACATACACAGACTTACAGATAAACAGACAAACTTAGCACTCCTTCCCCGAGATCCCCCCCCCCCCCCCCGCCCTGCGAGTCTGGTTACAGGCCTACCGTTTACAGACTTTGCAAGTCACATGCATCTGGCATGGGACACCTCTTTGGTGTATGAATTTAAGCAAACTTTTTATAAGCCTTCAGATGACATTTATAAAATGTTTAGGCAGTGTTCCGATAATAGTAGTACTTTTATCATAGGCGCGGGTGGGTGAAAGGGTGTTTTTTGGATTAACGGTAACAAACTACAGCAGGCAAATTATAACCTCAGGACAGCAAATTAAGTTTTTGCCAATTCTTTTGAGTGTTTCACCAAGGTTTAATTAGCGCTCGCCATTCGAGGGATGGCACTTCGGGGGCTCTCTTGTGAACACTCAAGGATTGTCATGAGAATGGCACGGTAGCTTTTTAGACTAGTGGCACCGAGTTCACACTCTGCTCATCTTGTCTGTGTTCTTTCGATACAGAGTTTGAATAGTTTCAACCTTTTAGAAAAAGAGAAACTCGAAAAATTTGGGGCCGCAGAGGGTTGAACCCCCTCCCCTTCCGAGCACCCCCCGGGAGTCGGGATTTGCACACTGTCTCAAAACCCATCTGATATGCATTACCATTTTTAATACATTGAGTTTTTATCAATAACCGACTGAGAAGTTGCAGACATGAAACCTATATTTCATGGCTGGGTACATGTAGCTTAGAACACCCAGGAAAGGCCATTTCCGGCCATCTGGGGGGGTTTGCAAAACCCAAAAATTTTCTCCAAAGTTGGAAAGTCTGCGTTTAGCAAAACTTTGCTCCCCCCTGGAAATGGTTTGCCCCTGCTCTTTGAGTCTGGTTACGGGCCTGATTCAACACCTGTTATGAAATTGTTCATTTATTTATTTTGCAATTCGCATACCTCACTTTGTACTGTTTGTGCATGATCTTCTTGACAATCTTGCTTGTCACTTGCCACTTCATGGGAGCAGTAACTCTCCCATGCACCCTCAATCACTTTGCGCTCATCATGAACGAGGAATTGCAAAAACAAAAAGAATACTTTCAGGAAAATTGTAGAACTAAAGAATATGGTGGACACACCGCAAAAGTTCACTCGGTTGCTTGGAGCTGTGATGGCAAATTTTTGGCTTCGGGATCTTTTGATAAGACAGTGAATGTGTATTTGTTAGACTCGGATAAGGATCGCTTGGTAAATGTTCTTTTGCTACGCTATCCTATCGTTATATGTTTGCGATTTCCTTTGGTTAGGCTATACTGTATACAGAAGATATTATTTACTGTGTTTTGTTTGTTTGTTTTCATTTGATCCTCCCTTGTGGGAACTCGGCAACGCCCCAATGAAGGGGTATTAGCGCCAACGCCAGTCTCGTGTTGATATGATAGCTCTCTAACAGTAGCACTAACAGATGACATCTAGTTCGCTGATAATACTAAGCTCCATAGGAAGGTTAGGAACATGGATAATCCCTTATTGCTGCAAAATAACGTGGAAAAATAATTATGCTTGGTCTCAGACTTGGCAAATGTCTTTCAATTTCAACGAGTGCAAAGGGAGTAACTACAGTATAATAACCCTCCACCGATCAAATACACCTTTTTGAAAATGAGGAGGCCTCATCATAGTAGTGGTTTTTGTAGACAATTGAATGCTATTTTGAGAAAGACCCAACATAATTCAGATTCTAGTTTCCCAGAACAATTGTGTGTAACCATTTGTGAAGTATTTACTAAGTCCACTGAGCCACCACTTTGAGTGGAGGTGCATTCACAGTGATCATGTCTGAATTTGCATTATTTTGCAACACAAATCAATGATGTGTATTTGTGTGAATATTTGTGAAGAATTTACTAAGTTCACTGAGCCTCCACTTTTAAGGGGAGGAGCAGTCCCAGTCACAGTGACAATTCAAAATTTGCATTATTTGGCAGCACAAATCAATGAGGTATATTTGTGTTAATATTTGTCTAAATTGTGAAGAATTTAATAAGTTCACTGAGCCTCCACTTTTGAGTGGAGGAGCAGTGGCAGTGATAGTGACCGTTTCTAAATTTGTGTAGTTTGGACTTTTGTTAGAGCTCTTCACTGTGACTGTGCCTCTGGAGGCAAAGTGAGGTCTCTTATTGGCAGGGTATTCTACACAGTAGTCGTTCCATGCAAAGTAGGCTAGCATAACATAACATAACAATAGCCTGTAACCCAAGAATTACTTAGGACCTTCAAATAACTATCAGCTTACAAAGGATTACCTTCAGAAAAAAAATTGAAAACCTGGAGCATATCTCTCGTAATCCTTCTTAGTAGCTCCAAAGTGGTTAGCCCAAGCTGCTATAGTCTTTGTTGATAAGGTAGATTTCTAAACTCAGGTATGAGTCGACTAGCTCTCTTCTGAACTACTGTAGCTCTAAAATCAATTCGTCTTTTTTAAAGAAAGGACTGCAGGCCTGTGCAGCATAGTTGAGGTGGGGTCTAACCAGCTGCTTACTGTATAAAAATTAAGCACAATTTCTTTTCTTAACATCTTAATATTCCTCTTGATCAACCCAAGCACCCTATTTGCCTTTGCAGCAGTAGCTAGGCCTAGGCCTTCTTCATTTTGGTTCTAAAATTACCCTGTAGCTACTATAACTATAATATGATTATAGTACTTACAGTATGAAGTATGTCATGTTAAGTTTTGGTTTCTTGTGTGTACCTTGAAGGAGTAGGGCACTTTGCCAAGCCTGTGGGGGTTTTTTGTTCTACTTTCTTCACATCCTTGTGGCAGTGTTTGCACTAACGTGCGGGATTTCAGGAATCCCGCTTTTGTTTTCCAAATCCCGCACACAAATAAATGTATTGTGGGAAAATCCGGCACGTAAATAAATCTAATGAAGGAGAAATACTACGCACTTCTCCAAAACTGAGACACACACTAAATTGCAACAGAATATTTACAGAGCTGTAACTCCTAAACTGCCTTGAATTCAGATCGAAAATAAGCACTGATATCGTAGCAGCAAATATCATCGTAGATTATTCACAGCACCGCTCGTACCGTATATACTATCTTCTGGTTGTGTTTACAGAGAGTGAAGCGGACTGATTCCATTGATCATTCACTGTCTAGTGCCATCTACACGCACTTCAACGTTGTTTGTGTACACTGCACAGCGTGCTTTAACTCCTAAAAAGTGTGAATATTTCAGGCCTTACACATGGTTCGAAATTATAGATTTCTGCATAAATTTGTCATGCTTATTTTCACCTTGCATAACTCACTATCCGTCGCTATACGGTTCTACATGCATGCAAAGCAACCTAGCACCATGCCGCACTTCAGTTCAAATCTGTAACTCCCTCTCAGTACAAGTTTGTTCACGAGACTAGGCTAGGCTCAGAAGTCTTCATATACAACCTTGTTAGGATAGCATAGGAGCCAAACCAAGCAACTCTGAAGGAAAACATAGCATACAAGAAAATTGCTGACGTAAAGTTTTTGAAAGTATTAGACAGGGCTAGAATTAACACATGCTGTGAAAGTATTTAGTGAAGTGAATGTCATCTTGATAATTTCGGATGCTTATCAGTTACGTTTTGAGCTGGCTACCCTGAGAAGGAAACACCTGTAGAGTAGTATGTACCAGTGCGCTATCTTGAATTCAAATTTTGAAGAACTCAGGGAGATTGCAGGCTCACATTTTGGACGGCTTTGTAAAGGTTTAAGAAGCTTCAAAACTTGCTGGTTATCATAAGTTTTAAAAGGTATAAATCTAATGACCACCTTTATTTTCTTTGCTGTATATTAGGTGAAAGGGAGTGAATGTTTTGGGACATTTCGGGTGAATCTCTGTCCAAAAGGCACATGATGAACTTGATTCTGCACATTGAAAGCTAGTATTCTGTGCTTGGTTGTACATGGTACTGGCTTTGATTCATAAAAATAATGGGTAACTGGAAGTCAATACTCTATGTTGTTTCAAGTGGTTAGCCAATAGAGGAAATCGGGGGGGGGGGAGAAAACCACTGAGTGACAATCTGGACATTGATGAGGAGGATTGAGGATGGTGGTTTTGCATCTGAGGAACCTGCTATTCACGTCTAGCATCATGTACACACAGGAAGCGCAAATTGCAAGCGTTACCCCAAGCACTGTAGGGATGCAAGTAGTTTTGCGACGGCAGTTCTTGCAAAGCGTTCTAAGGGTAAAGAAGCCACACAAATTTTAGGGATGAGGTCCTTCCTTGGTTTTAAAAATCCCTTGCAAACAAAATTTCTGGGAGGGATGAGATCCCTCTCTGATTTTGGAAATCCCTCCCAAAAATTTTTCTAGAGAGGGAATTCCCTCCCAGTTTCAATTCCTTAATGCTAACACTGCCTTGTGGACTAAGTTTTACCATATTTAATTGAAATAAATTATTTTATGTTTGTATACTTGTATGATGATGTGAAAAACAAATAAATGAAATGAAAATGAAGTGCTCTATCTTGGCTTTGTTATTATAGGGGATTTTAAATCATCTAAGCAGTGTGCAGCTACCGCTGCAAGGGCTAATACTGGTACTCAAATTGATCAAGAGGAAATTCCTACAAGCAATTCAGTAAAGATAAATATTGTTCTTAGTTTTCACAGCACAGTATAAGCAGTTTGTACAGTATGAGCAGTTGGTATTAGATCCCATCTTGACTAAGCCACCCAGGCTTGGAGTCCCTATCTATGAAAAGGATAGAACAAGTCCAAATGAGAGCCACACATCTTATACTGGAGGTGATGAATCTACTGAACAGTACCTACAGTAATCAAACTACACTCCAGCATCTTAGGCGTACCACCCTGGAGTTGAAAAGGATTAGGGGGGACATGCTTCAGGTTTTCAAATTTCTTTCTGACACAAATCCACTTTTGTCTTGAATTTATGTAAAGGTTCAGAGTAATACTCAGGTTCCTGGCCACAGTAAACAAAAGCTTAACTAAAAAGAATTTTTCTTCTTATAAAGAAGTCTCAAATGGTGTACCACAAGGTTCTGTTCTTGGCCTACTTCTTTTCTTAATTTTCATAAAAGATATTGATAGCTCTATCACTTCCAGTTTAAGTAAGTTTGCTGATGATATTAAGCTCTAAAGGAAGGTTGGGGGAAAGGATGATTCCTTATTGCTTCAGAATGATCTGGATAGGTTATTTTCATGGTCTCAGACTTGGCAAATGTCTTTTAAAGCTGATAAGTGCAAAGTCCTCCACTTTGGTTCTAAGAATCCCCACCATGATTATACTATGAATGGTACTAATCTGAACAAAGTGACTTCTGAGAAAGACCTTGGTGTAGTTATTACGGGAGATTTAAAGCCATCTAGGCAGTGTGCAGCTACTGCTGTGAGGGCAAATAGGGTGCTTGGGTTGATCAGGAGGAATTTTAGGAGATTTAGTAAAGAAATTGTGCTAACTTTGTATCAGCAGCTAGTGAGACCCCATCTTGACTATGCTGCACAGACCTGGAGTCCCTTCTTTGAAAAGGACAAGTTGCTTTTAGAGCAAGTTCAGAAGAGAGCTACCCGACTCGTACCTGAGGTTAAAAATCTACCTTATCCCCAAAGGCTTAAGCTGCATGGGCTTACCACTTTGGAGCTGAGAAGGATTAGGGGAGACATGCTCCAGGTATACAAATTTCTATCTGAAGGGAATCCTTTGTTAGATTGCAGTTATTTAAAGGTCCAAAGTAATCCTCGATTTAGAGGTCATTGTAAAAAGCTTGAGAAGTCTTTTGCTAGACTTGACATTAGGAAGTTCAGTTTCTCTCATAGGGTTGTTAGTGAGTGGAATAGCCTGCCTGTGTGGGTTGTTAACTCCACATCAGTGCACCATTTTAAGGTTAATATTGACAAGTATTTCCATGACTGTGGTAGAATCTAATCTTTCTGCGCTCTTTAGGTGTTTGTGGCTTGCTTTTGTTTTTCTTCCATGAATGTGGTAGATTATAATTTCACTAGTGTCAGTAAGTGACAGCGTTACCGTATTTGCTTGTTTTGTGGGGCTGAACTGCAGGGCAACTTAATGGGGCCTAAGCCCTCCTTTTCCCAATAACCTGTCATGTTATGTTAATTGTCCATGGAAGTTTTCCACACCATGCAAAGGGAAACCTCAGCACCATTCAGGAAAGTTTGTATCAGAACTGCTGAAATTTTATGCCAGTCATCTTATTTCTTATTCTTCTTTTTTGTTCTTATTTTTAATTTTTACACCACTCCAAATTGACAAATGCTAGGATAAATTGTAGGTAGCCTAGCCCAAATCTACAGGTAACCTAGTACATTCTAGGCCTAAGCTGGGCTGTGTACAAAATGCAGAAAAATTCCACCATCAGATTGGTGTATAGCCTAGCATACTGTAGGCCTAATCATGGGGAAAAAATATTCAATGCCCCATACTGTACATTACATATTTTCCAGTGTGTTCTTAAAGGCAGATTCTGGTAGCTTTTAATTAAGGTCAAATATTCCAAACCATGTCCAAATAGTATAATGCACCAGAATTGAAGAAAAGTTGCATTACTTTGAAACTAGGTATCTTCTGAATTCTACACTCTATGCTATTAAGATGAAGTTTTCATGTCCTGAAAAAGTAAATTTTTCTGCTTATTTTGAAGCCAATAAATTTTGTCCCCAAAGTGTCTTTAAAAAGAGTCTTAAACTATAATAACGCTACATGTGTTATTTTGAGTTGTCTTTGTTCTCTGTGTTCTCTTTGGTGATGTGATTAGTTGTAAGAGAGTACCTATGAAGACCAACTGTAATTTCCTGCCAGAATTTTGTCTGCCTTGCCCACATTGCTCCAGTAGTTGTACAGTACATTAATAGTGTATATGGTTGCTGTATGCATAATCCATGGGATGTCTTCATTTCAAGCTTGGTTCAAATGTTTCTCATTGTACGTTGAGTCCCCATAATACGTAACAGTACAGTATGTGAAAAGTCAATTGTAAAACAACCCAAGAAGTTTCAAGACTGTCTGCTTGGCTAAATTCTACTCTGAATTGAAATTAATTAAAGATTGATTCATAGTGTTGCAGCTTTCAAAACAATTAGGCTGATAGGGTGACGAATACCCACACCTACCGTACAGATGGTGCCTACTGTAGTACAGCAATGTTTGACTTTTCACTTTCATGGTTAAAGAAATTTAGGAATTGTGCCTCAACGTTAGGTAAGGCCATAACGAATTTTATATTTGTTTAAGGCATGCATAGGGTTTTCACCATCAAAACTGCTTTTAGATGTAACAGCAGTAACAGTTCCTGAAACATATTTTGGGGTTGGGGGCTAAAACTTCTTGAAGAGTAATTTCTGAGCATACACATATTTTCACTGCCTGCCTGTACAGCATTTTGTTCATTGGAAAACTCTCTTTTTTATTTGATGGATGAAAGTAATGGTAGTTTCTTAATTTATTTTTCCTGTTTTGATAGATAAGAGAGCACACATATAAAGGACATTCCGACAGTGTCGACCAACTTTGTTGGCATCCATCCGATCCAAACCTATTTGTGACTGCATCTGGTGATAAGACTGTTCGTATCTGGGATTGGAGAAACTCAAAAAAAGTTACAACCGTCACAACAAAAGGTACTGTAAATCTATTAAATTATTTGTTATCTACTGTAGTTGTGAATAAATTCTCCTATAGATGATGGGTAGTAAAAGAGGTACAGTATTATGAGGTACAGAATGACTGGAAAAAAGGAAAATGGGAGTTTTGAAGTTGATGTTGATCAGCAAACTTTCAAAAGGGACATGTCCGTTATTAAGTCTTCCACAACTTTTGTCATGTAAAGCCCATACTCATGATGTATGACTGCTTCTTAGAGGGCCTACTTCCATTGTGCATGATGTGCCCTATAAGCAATGGAGTAGGGAAAACAAGCCAGTGAGCCACAACTGGAAAAAAGGCCATGGCCGGCTTGACTTGAACCAATACTGTAGGTTGGAAACCAGGCTGTTAAAAACTTACTTTCGTTAACTAACTTCTTCTTAGAGGCATATTGATCCCACAAGATCGTTCCAATTCTCCCTATCTACTTACATACCCCTAGCCACTCCCACAGTCTGTTCAAAACCCATCCATAGCCAGACACAAACCTACTGTAGTTCATTGCTCCAAGGTATATCCTGGGGAGTATACAAGACCTTAATGTGTAGTCAGAACACTTTCACTGCATGTTGTGTATTACCATGAGCTACAGTACTGTACTTTAGTACTCAGCATTTTTTGAACTTGATATAATACAAGATTTATGGCTTTATCAGTTGAGGACTTCTGTATATCCACGGGTAAAATTGTAGTTTGGGGTGATGGGTGTCTGCCTTTAATAAACATGTAAAGTAAATTCCATCATATCCATTTATATTGCGAATTCCACCATGTCCATTTAAAGTGCACATTTTCTTCTTAGAGGGAAGGGGTAGCCTGGGTAGGGGGAAATAATGGCCGAGTTCTTTTGGAATGGAAATTTTCTTTTCTTGGGATTCATGGAAGTAAAGGTAGGTTTTAACAAAACAATTTCTAAAGAAATTGCCCTGCATGTTGTTATTAAAGGGTGTATAGCTCATGCTTTGGCTCATAGAGTATGCGTACAGTATATGAAACGTTGTGATTGTATGAAGCAAAAATTCCCAAGGAGATCAGCTGAAATTATGGTCACATTCAAAGACATCAACCTCGTAAGTTTACTTTGTACATTTCAGGAGAAAATATCAACATCTGCTGGAGTCCAAATGGCCAGACTATTGCTGTGGGTAACAAAGAAGATTTGGTCTCTTTCATTGATTTCAAGATGGGTAAAGTCCAAGTTGAGCACCCATTCAAGCATGAAGTAAATGAAATATCTTGGAACAATGACAATGATTTGTTTTTCCTAACCAGTGGTCAAGGGTCAATTCATGTCCTGAGGTTAGTTTACATAGAATGTTGTAACAAGCACAATAACCACTAACAAACACGTGCTATAATTTGTTACTTTATGGAATTGTGGGATACGCATGATGCAGAGTTACTGGTTTTTCCAGGTTTGGAGAAACTGTGGAGACAATTGGTAACAGTAACTCCTACTAGAGTAGTACAACTACGTTGTACCATAGTTTCTGCTTTAACGGTGATGCGACCAAACAGGGTTTACAAACCAATGAGCTAGAAACTGAGCCATAAAACCTTTTAAAACCCTGTTTCTGTGCATCACTTAACGTGGCATAAAGTTTAGCCTAGTTCGTCTAGTGCAACTAAGTGTAGATAGGGGTAACAGTCCTCGTGGGTCAAATTTTAAATTCTTTGCCACTGTTCCATGCAACAGTGTCTTTTTCAAAAGGGCTGTTCTGGCCTGATAATACTTTTCTGAAGTTTCCATATTGTACTGTAAATGAGCAAGTTGCAATCTACAAAATCTTTGTAGGCACATTATGCTACTCTATAAAATGACATGCCTGATCTTTACACCTGTATTGGAAAGATAGTGATCTCAAGTTAAATGAGATTCCAGCTGTCCCAACAAAATTGTGTTGTTTTGTTTCAAATCACAAATACAATTTCAATTGGTCATGGTTGACCAAAACTGTGTTTCCTATGAAAGCCAAAAGTTACCCATGTTGTGATTACTTTATCAGAGATGCATAGGTATTTATGCAATGCTCCTCCTGTGGAAAAACACATGGTGACCTTTGAAAAGTTGCTGTTTTGGTTTGAAAAGGAAGGTTCTTGAAACAGCAGAAATTTTGTTCCCTGATCATCTTTCATAGCAGATTAAAATGCAAACTTTCAGCTCTAAGAACTGTTTGTATACAGTTTTTGGCACAAAGTGATATGGTAGAAGTCTTATTGTATTTAGAATGCATTACAAAATGCAATTCCATAAATTTTTCAAAAGTACTCTGATTTTAGAAGGTGTGTTGTAGTTGTGAGAGGGGTGGGGGGTAAGTTTATCCCGAGGTTTTTAAGGGTGTATGCATGTGCACACAAATTATTATCTACAACTCTGTAACTCACTTTTGAATGCCTACAGTGGCCCCAGTGATTGGATTTCAGAGATGCAGCTGTTTTACCAGAGCAACTTCGAAACCTCTCTCTGATGTTTTGGAAATTTCAGTTTTTTTTCCTCCACAGCCCTTTTCCTCCTTTTATTTTTCTTACCTTTCTTTATCATTTCTTCTCTCGACAGCTACCCAGACTTGAAACAGCTTGATGTCCTGAATGCTCATCCTGCAAATTGTATTTGCCTCAAGTTTGATCCTACAGGGAAGTATTTTGCAACTGGAAGTGCTGATGCTCTTGTCAGCTTATGGGATGTGGAAGAACTAGTGTGTGTAAGGACATTTTCAAGGTAACGCTGATTAAAATTCGAATGATCTTTCTTAATTACATGAAAGGGAAGTATTGAGTTTAAAATATGCCAACATGGCACACAAAGAATATAGCCAGGATTGTACTGGAAACACAAATAGGTGGGAGGGGATTTATTACTGCTAAACCCACGTCCAAATTAATGCTTTCTCTGGCTTAAGGTACAGGTGGGTTCAGGGGGACAAAAGCTTGCTCTAAGGTCTGTATGAGGTGCAATTTGAAGGGTTCTAAAGGCTATTTATTTATGTTAGTGCAAACACTGATGCGAAAGTGTCCTCTTCTTATCTCAATACATAATCATGTATTGAGATATTGCTACACTAGCCGGTTGCTAGCTGTAGCTAAAATCCTTTTCAGCATGGCCATGTTTGGTAGAGTTTACATTTTGTAGATATCTTGTAGAGTATACTTTTGTACAATTATTTATTCAGTCAGAATTTTAACTTGATAATCTGAAAGGTTTATAACTTAGTTATTTTTCCTCTGACAAGTGGTCAAAAAGTTGTGCAAAAGAAAAGTTTCATTTCTGCCCATTGTTTATGCTCTTGTGCTTTCCCACAGTCCAATTTTTCCCACAGTGCAATTGTGTGTATTTAGTTTGCTATTTTGTCTTTGGCTTCAAGCTTCTGTTAAGCATAGGGTAACTGTTAAGATGATCTTGTCTGGTCTGACTAAGATGTTTGCCCAGCCATTGTCTTGTGAGGGAGAAGTTTATGTGCAGTTGATTGAGTCTCTAAAGAGGATGCCAGTAGCTCTCAACCTTCAAAAGTTGTGCTCTTCACCAAGAGGTTTGAGTGAGATTATAAGAGATATGAGGTTGATGTTAGGAAGACTAGGTGGTTACAGGTACAAAGATTTTTTTTTAGTATAAAAGTATCATTATTGATTTTTTTGTTTTAATTTATAACCTTTTCAATTTTTAGCATAAAAATGTTCAGTATCAGGATATTAATAATGAATCTCTGTATTTGAATGACAACAGTGCACCAAAATAGGTTAATCAACCTGTACTGTAGACTATGTGATATGGAAAGTTTGTGTCATATTTCATTCTTATGTATGATGCTGTACCTGATCACCAAAAGGAAGCCTGCTGTTTTCTGTTGTATCATGAAAAACGTAAGCTCATCATTCCACTGCTTCATGATTACCATTGATTATGCATAAAAATATTGAGATTCTGCAGCATAGCTGCTCTTGTTTAATAAGATGCCAAGTTATTGACAATTTTCTAATTTCTGTTGGAATGCAAAAGGGGGATTTTACACAACACACCTTCTTTTTAAAAGTAGGCAAACTCCTTATTAAATCATTCAACCCCACTAACAAACACCAGCAATAGCTTCATCTTCTCAAAAACATCATGCTTTAGAAGAGGTATGCAGCTTGCATCATTTGAATTTTTAAAAGTTTGGGTAAAGAAATTATTCTTAAGCAACAAGTTACTAAAATTTCTATCTGTGGGAAACTTAATTCTTGAAAGAAGACTAGTGCACTGCCTTGTTTTAAATATTACTGTATATCATTCTGTGTCCATGATTGGTGGTTTTAAAACAATTAAGTTTTTCCTGAAAAAAACTTAGTTCTTCTCTTTTAATTTAAACCAAAATTTGGTCTGCACAGAAAATTCATTGTCATTGTAATTGGGTGTTTGGTCTCTTCTTTCTATTGTTTTACATTGTACTGCAGCTCTTTCTCTGTTTTTATTATGTCAGGTGGGTGTCACATGTTTAAATGTGTATTTTTTTTTTTTTTTGTTGGCCTGAAGTGGCTGCATTGTTTTTGTGCTTGCCTCATTGTTTGCTGCCTATTGAGGCTGTTTTGTCTGAGAACAAACATTTCTGTTCTCATTTGTGTGTGTTGATGTTACACAAACTGACAAAAATATCAGTACATATGTGACTCTTAGAGGGGAAGGTTTGAACATGAATCTAATTATTTATGAAGGAACCAAATCTACACAGTGTGCCAAAATTTCCAATGAAATCAAACATGTATTTCTCAAGATATCAGCAAGTGAAGTTACTAGATTTGGGTCCAAAAAATGAGCCTGAGGGTAGCCAAGATTTTATAACTCCCTCACATTGACAAGGAATGCTTTGCTTCCCATTGCTTTTCATACTGTTGCGTTTATCTTGAAGTTAATAGGAATAGGACCGCATTGTGGAAAATGCAGAGTATGTAAATGTGACTCCTGTGACTTATGTAATCACATTTTGATAACACGGAGTTGTTGGGGAGAACAAAGCATGTACAATTTAAAGAAAAACAAAAGACTGTCCTTTAATGTGAGCACATGACTTCATATGTGCTTGCGTAAAGTTCACTTTTGAAAATGTGACAATTTTACTTACTAGTATCTTCAGAACCACACATCACATTTCAATGCAGATGTCACCAAAATGCTCAGAATAAGTACCCTTCTAAAATATCAAAACTTCGTATGACCTAAAACCCATCTTTTAAAATACCTTTGTGTTTTCCTCTTTCTATGAAGCTGGACCAATACAGATGAGTATTTCCAGACAGGGATGAACCAAGGTCCGTAGACTTAGATTCCTCAAGGAGAACCCATCTCTGTGAATATTAAATCTGAATAGATATTAGAACTTTCAAAATAATTCAATTGTGCACTATTGCTACCAGCAAATTATTGGTCACTTGTACACTAATCTTGTTGCTGAAGCAGTCTTGGGCATGCTGTGACGTTGCCTCTTGAGAAAGCAACATAGACACCCCAGTAGATCAAAGGCGGTGTGGGGTGTAAGTGGTATCTGAGTTTGTTACATGATCTGTGCCATCAAATGAGCTATGCTTTCATTGTGTTCACACTTCGTGAAAAGCAATTAACACATGCTTGACTGGCTTGTTAGCTAACCCCAAATGTTACATAACTTTTTGTGTCTTTTAATATATATTAATCAGATGTGAAACATGACTATATCAAAAGTGTGTGTAGTGAGCTTCATTTCCTCCTTAAATCGATAAGAGGTATAATCAGGCAGAGAAGGAATATGTAACAAAAAGTAAGAATGAACGTTTCATCATGGATTTGTTGACCATTTATGAGGTCCATCTAACCATTTCTTTTTTCTACAGTACCTGTACCATGAATAGTTGTATTCAATTCAAAACCTGGACTCTGCTTATTTCTGGGGTTTGGGATTGTTTGTCACTTTGTACAATTTCTGAAAGTTACTACACCTTGAACCAAGGTGTGATAGCACTGTTACTCTTATCGCATGATGTACTTAATTAACCCTTCTCTGTGCAATTTGCTATGCAAGCAAATGGGAAGTGTTCAAGGTCATAAATACTTGTTTAATTTTTAGCAGGAAACAAAGCAGGCAATGTGAGTTGTATAACAATAAAGTCACAGATTACTGTGCAATAGACTAATTTGTTTTAAGTGAATAAATTTCAACATTTGATTTCTTGGCTCAAGAATGTCCTTTGAAGATGGGAGTTGGACTGTTAGAATTTATTTTGCATGTTGTTTATAAAATATTTTTGAAGTTTTTGACCTGAGTTACATTTTAAGTATAGGTCTAAGGTGCCTTGTGGTCCCTATTGCCCGTCTTCAAACTACTTATATATCTTCAGATTTACTTGCAGAGTGTTGATAGTTTGTCACAATAACCTTCACCTAGCTTCACCTTTTGGTGATTCAGATATTTGGATTCCCAGGTCGAGTCATACCAAAGACTCTAAAAATGCAACCTACTGCTGTTTTGGGTGATGCTCCCCAAACGCAATGGAGTAGGGAAAACAAGTCAGTGAGCCACTAGTGGAAAAAATGCTGTGGCTGGCTCGACTTGAACCAATAGGTTGGAAACTGGGCCATGAAAATTCATCTAACTAACTAACTAATAGATGGATGGAACATTGGGGTCTAAGTACCAAAATAGACCTTAGGATCCATTTTGTAAAAAATTGGAAGTGATCATTACATCCAGGTAAATATTAAGAGTTGAAGGGCTGTGGTAGTGATGCTTGATTGGTGTTTTGTTCACATTTCGGACATTTTGGCCCAAGTTAAATTACCTGCCTTTTTGTGAAAAACTGTAAAATGATTCTTCAATTAAAAATTCTCTTGTTATGTTAATAGTTTGTTGTAATGGTACTTTGTAAATGGTATTCAGAAAATTAGATGAGATCATACAATGTAGAGGCTCATTTTGATTTTTATTATTAATGCTGCCATCCTTTCAAAGGCTTTCTTTCCTACCATCTTATGGTGTGCTAAGTATTTCATTCAAGGAAAAGTTTTGGGAGTGTTAGTTAGTTACCCCAGTCCTTGAAAAGTGCTGGAATTTTAACTTCAGAAAAGAGTACACACCCAGTTTGTCTGGGAAGAGAAATAAGTAGGGTATTCAGACCTCCAAAAGTGCAATGTCTGGTTTTGTAATTTTAAACATTCTGATATTAACTATTCAATTGACTCAAAATCTTTTGTATGCGAATAAACAGTGTCTTATCAATTTATCAAAATGTGAATCACCAAAAGGTTTATCTGCATACCAATGTCAATCATTTAATGTTGGACAAGTATAGACAAAGTGTTGAAATTAATTTGTTTAACAATTTAAAGTGAAATTTAGTCAATTAAAAACTTAAAATTCAAACCAAACTGAAAGGTAAACAACTTGAATGTCTCAGAGGCTTTGAAAATTGTCAAACAAATATTAATCTCAATTCAAATTTATCCAAAACTCCAAGTACTTAATGAGTTCAGTCAAAGTTTGACAGTGAATGCTATAAACTTTTGTTCCAGCGCTGATTTATTTATTTTTTTTTAACTGATTGTTTACCAGAATTACCTGACATTGAAGAGGTCTTTTAAGTTGAATGTGAATTTTGTAATGCCTTCAGGTAAAAGAAATTTCACACAGATGCAAAACTAAACAGCGCCATCCATACGGCTGACCAATCACAATGTCAGACCCTGATGACATATCATTTTTGTTGGTTTTAATTCAATGTATGATCATGTTGCAGAAATGAAGTCGTGGGAAACTTGTCGCTGATTGCCCCTTTATATGTTCACAAGGTACACATGACCATACTATATGTGAATTGTAAAGTACACATGGGTTATACAAATGTAAATATTTAAGTGATAACGGTAAACACAACACTCTGAAGGTCGTTATTTTCTATTTCTTACATTAATGTTCAAAGCTTTAGTGTAGTTCTGACATCAGCTATTAATACTGATTGAAAAGCCTTTAAAAATCTGTCAGCAGTGTCAGTCTACTAGCTCTCAAAATTATGACAGTCAGCATAATGTATATGTGCTTTTGAAAGAAATGGATAACAAGTGTTTTTATTTTTCCCCCAGTCCATGAGTTTTGTTGGTAAGTTTGGGAAATCAAAGCATAAATTTTTGTAGAGTGCTTTACTCAAAATAAGAAATTAGTGGTCATCATTTTTAGCACATGGTACAGTTGTTTCCTTTCATGGTAGAAGAGATAGGACCTAATTCAAGTGTAATCCACTACCAAAATAAAGTGGACCATTTTGGTGTAAAGTGCGAATCCTGATCGTAGTTTCTTACACTTTTCTCAAAATTTCTAAGCACAGAGCACATTTGCTCAAAACCATATGGTCTAGTGTATTAAAATGCAGACACAAGATTTCTCTTTTAAAGAAGGGTTTGTGGTTTCTAAATACTGTACAGGTCACAATTAAAACATGAATTTTGATTTGATTGAATTGTGATTCTGTTTGGCCCTCCTTTTGTACGTCTCCTTTTCTACAATTATGAAACCTACAACAGAACTTTAGAAATAAAGTTTAGCCTCTTCTGTCCATGGCTCTAACTGAAACCTATTTGGTGCCACGTAGCAGTTAGTATATGGAACAATATACTAGGGGATAGCTCTGATGGGAAAGGGATGATGGGGTGTCCCCATGCTCATGTTTGAGAAAATTATTGTACAGTATTTTAGGGAGCAGGCAGCTTCGATTAAAAACTTTGCTACTTGTTACCATTTTCAGCTCAAACCAGTGCAAAAAGCTGTTTGAGCTGTTGTGATCTGCCACTGGCACTCTGTTTTAATATCCATCTGTCCATGTATCTACAGTATCATATCTGTTCACAATTGCCTTTAATGCTCTCAGGGGCACATTTGTTGACGAATTGTAACAAAACGGGACACATTGGTCATTGAACGTAGGGTTTCATATTTTGTTCAAAAAGTTGAGGTCAAAGGTCATACAGGGGTCATTATTGGGTGTTTTGTATTAATATCTTGAAAGTGTCACTGCTCCCACAAATAGTGATCGTTGTCCTAGATATTTGGCCATAATATTCCTTCAGGCCCTGAAGGGCAGTTGTTTTATGACCCTAAGAGACCACAAATGTGGGAGGAGCCATTGGCTTATGAATTACAACTTCATGTGGGTAGCAACCAATTCAACAATTTGGATCAAAATTGGTATTTTTTGAAAGGCCAGTTCAGATGGGAAACGGTGGACTGCTCTTGGATGAAAAACCCACCTTACTTTGTAGTGTTTGCACCGGGTACCCGACAGACGTTCTTGCTACTCGGGTAGAAAATTACTACCCGGGTAGCGTTTTTCCATGATTTCTTTTTGATCTTTGCAAAATAGCATGGTTATTGAAAGTAACAAATGTATTACCCACATCTCATTCACAATTATTTGAAATGAAGTTGCTTAACTTGTTTGTTTCCGTAATATGCTTTTGTTAAATTGCACTCTTCCAGAAACAATTCACGCGATGTGTGTTTCTAACATCCAGACCTATACCATTTCACGAAACAGCATAGGACTACATACTATACTGTACAAAGATATTGCAAGGCTTATGATCGAGTACCCGGGTACCCGATGGTTAATACGGTTCGGGTACCCGGGTACGAATTTCCTACCCAGTGCAAACACTGTTACTTTGATCCGGCCAGGAATCAAACTCATCGCTTCAAATACCACCGCCTTTATCCAGTCAGCCATAGCACTGGTTAATAGTGGTTCTTTAGTGTTGTAGATTTTCTTATCCAAGGTCATTGGTGGTCATACAAGGTCAAAAGATGGGACTATTTTTGATGTGGTGCTATTGATTTGCACCTGTGAGTCCAATAGTTAACAAACATGGCATGTTTAGTGACTTTTGAAGGACGATTAGCTGGTTGAAAAATCTAGGTCATAGGTCATCCAAAGGCCATGTTTTAAGGCCATAGATGTTAATAATATGAAATGCTATTTTCTATTTTGTGCCACCCCTTTATATTTTACTAGTCTCCCAAATTCAGCTTACTACATGTTTCCATTGAATGGAACCCCCTTTAAAACCGTCTGTTTATAAGAGGTCAGTCCTGTGAGTTATAGTAGGTTACTGTAGTTTAAAGGATGATTTTGATGGATATTTCCATTGTGTGTGCAATGTACAGGAGGCACTTTGTAAAAATAAATTACAGCACTAGCACCCAGTGTATGGCACTGCTTGTAAACTAGCCTTGCTTGTGGAAGGGGTTGAGAGGGTCAAATTTTTTTTATTGTGTTCAGGGAGGAAGCTTTTACTTACTGCTGTGTTATCACAGCACATTAGACTTGCCTTCTGCCTTGCTGATTACTAACTTAACTTACTGTTTTCTATAAAAATAGAGAGCAAGGCAGTAAGGGGGTTATCAGTTTACCTGAGAGAAATTAAAACATAAAATTATGGATACATCTGTTCAAGAAATAGCAGCCATGTATGATGACAAGTACATGTCCCTGTAGTGATTAAAATATACACTCCATGGGGTGTGATTTTTTTGGCATTGGAAGCCATCAGTGTGCAGTTATTCATCAGGTTGGCACTGTGCAGTTATTCATCAGGTTGGCACTGTGCAGTTATTCATCAGATTGGCACTGTGCAGTTATTCATCAGGTTCGCACTGTGCAGTTATTCATCAGATTGGCACTGTGCAGTTATTCATCAGATTGGCACTGTGCAGTTATTCATCAGGTTGGCCCTGTGCTGTTATTCATCAGGCTGGCACAGTGCTGTATTCATCAGCACTGCCTATTCTAGTTAGAACCCTGATTTTAAAACTAGAATTCTATTTGATTTCCTCTAAAGTCAAACATTGCCTACTTTGTTCTTCAATTTTCTATCATCTTTTGCTTAACAGGTTAGAGTGGCCAGTGAGGACAATAAGTTTCAGCTATGATGGCAAGCTACTTGCATCAGCGTCAGAGGACCTCTTGATTGATGTCACAAATGTTGAGACAGGTGAGGCAGGAAATTTTTTGTGGCTCCTCGGCATCTAAAATTTTAGGAGCAAATTTGGGCAATATTTTGATTTTTAATTTTTTTTTTAGGATTTATTTTGATGTGCATAGAACAAGTAGACACTGACATGCTTTCCAATCAAGTATTTAGTCTTAGAAATAAAACATCTGCCTCTCACTCCAGGGGGTCAGAGTTTGATTTCCAGTTGGAATCATAGTCATACCAAAGACTTCAAGATTGAAGCCTGAACTGCCATTGTGTGTGATGCTCAGCATATTATAAAGCAATGGAGTTAAGAAAACAGTCCATCGAGTCCACAACTGGAAAAAGGCTGTGTGTGCCCCCAATTTTATTGAAAAGCTTTTAATAATTTGAGGTGTAAAGCTGTGCCCACACCGCAATGAATTCACAGTGGATTCTGATCTGATTTTTGGTTCCTTGTGTAACAAAGGAACCTATGCAGTCACCTTGGCGTATGTATGTGTGTGTGTGTGTGTGTAGGTGTGTGTGTGTGTGTGTGTATGTGTGTGTGTGTGTGTGTATGTGACGGATTGGAATGCGAGGTATGTGGCGCGATAACTCAATAACCGAGTGATCAATTTTTTTCAAACTTGGTATGTATGTAGATGTTGTGGAGTAGATGTGCCCTATCGTTTTTGGTGGAGGTCAAAGGTCACTGGTGATCACCAGAGGCCAAAAACTGAATTTCTGTTAGTAGCTGTAACTCAGTATCCGTTGTTCAAGCAGTGGCATCATTTTAGGATAAGTTAGATTGGTAGGAGGTGAAAATGTTGGTACATTAACCAAAATAATGGGAAAGGGTCAAAAGGTCAAAAAGTAATGTTTTATTGATATCTTGCCACTGAAACATTTTAGAGGGGTGGTGTAATGGAGATTTGTGTTCGTCTAAGTGAAATGCACGTGATGACCCCCCTTGACCTCACTTGACCTCATTTGACCTTTTGACCTTTGTGACTTTTTGTGACTTTTTTGTGACGTCAAGATTTGTCTTGATCAGACGAACCAAAAAGGCTATTACACTACCCTCCTACAATGTTCGTTACTTGAGTTACTGACATTTAAATGACAGGCTAGTGTGTACATGTAGGTCATGTGTAGGCCTATTGCAATGCCAGGTATGCGGTGCAATTACTCAATAACCAAGTAACATAGTGGAAATAATGGAAAGTTGTGTTCGTCTAAGTAAAGTGCACATGAAGACTCTTTGGGTCTTTGTTCAATTGGTTTAAAAGTCCAGCTGAAGTTTAATGCCTTTAGACAAATGCAATGTATAAAAGAAAAGAAGAATTATAACCTCCTCTCAGTCTAAAAGCAGTTTAGTTAACAATCAGGACAGCAATGCAATTATTATTAAAAACAACCTTTTCCTCACATACAGTATTGAATAAAGTTATTCACAGTGCAAGCTAAGATTCCAATTTCAATAGTAAAATATGAAAGCAGTTTCTCTTCTTTACCTCTGCTTTTACCCTAGGGACTACAATGCTGTTTCTAACACCCACTTTAGGTTAAAAGGTCAAGTTGAAAGTCATGTATTAGATTCTACAGAGCTATGTTTGTTTCTTGGTCTTCTAGCCAAATTGTGAAGAAGAAATTGGTGGTAATAAATCACTATCGGGCTGCCTTTAGTAGCAGAATTGTGGGCTTTTCCTTATTTTTGCTTTTCAGGCAAACACATTGTGTAGTCTAAAGGACAACCATGACATAATTTCTAGTCATCCATCATAAATTTTGGTGGTCAGGAATGACCAGATGACTGTTAAATTTCTTTGGTGCAGAAGAGACTGTGTTTATTTAAAATCAGTTTTGATCTACTTTGACTGTATTTGACCTTTGTGACTTCTTTTTAAGGTCTGGATTTGAATTGTTGAGATTGACCAAAAAGGCAATTAACTAACCTCCTATACTACCCCAAACTCAAGTAAATGACATTTTAGTGAAAGGTGATGAATGTATTTGTCGCATGGAAGTGGGCAGTGTGCAGTGTGATAATTTGAAAAGTTTAGTGTTCCATTTCTCTCAAACGGCAAGTGCTTGTATGATTTTGAAATTTAATGTGCCCCTTATTTTTTGGGTGATGGCCAAAAGTCATTGGGGTTAAAGGTGCAAATTATGCCTTACCTTGGGACTACCTTAATACAATATCATCTTTAATGCAAGGAACCATAGTGCCCTTGGGCTGATTTTTATGAGTTTTGTTCAAATTTTCTCCCATCTCTGGACAAAAAAAACAAAATTTAACAGCCTCTGTAAATATATGATCTACACCAGAAGTCTATTAAAATGAAATGTGCCATGATTTTTTCATGACGTCACTCAAAGAGACAATTTTATTGGACGCATGTTTGTTGATAGGATGTTGTGAAATAATTAGAATGAATTCTATTTTTGTAGTCCTGTGATAAATGTCATGTATTTCCTCAGGATGGCAAATTTGGGTTCTTTTGGAGTAGAGGTAGAGAATATTTTAATAAAAACACGTAAGTCAGATGGAAATCTGATGTGAATCCCATGTAATACCACCTCAGTTTATAACTACAATGAAGCAGACCAAACCAACTCATTTAAAACTCATTTCACTGTCAGATCCTACACCTTCCCTCCTCACAGAAACAAAAATGCTGTGTTTCATTTCTGTGCAAAAATAAACTATGTGCAGTAAAATTTTATGGTGATTTAGAGAATATGATGAACTTTGATTTTATGCAGTGTTTTATGTTCGAACTTCAACTTGTTTTTGATCAAGGACATAGGTCGTGTTTCATTTGGTCTTTGGAAAATATGTGGGCATGAGGATTGTAGAATGTGTCCAAGGTATTTCCCCACCTGTTGTAAGACGTGACTTGAGGGAGAGACCAGCAATGTGTTTGCACTGCTTTTGAAACCAAATTTGAACTTGTACCGTATTCTAACCGGTATTTTTTTACTTTTTCCTTTTTTTTCTGGTTGACACTATATAACACATCTGTGTTGGTGTGACATTAAACCTCACCCAACCTCATTTAACTTCTGAAAATGTTTTTAAACCACAGTATCATAATCATTGAAGCTATAACCGATGTTACTGTGGAAATTGAAAGAATTGAAATTTTACAATAGATATGGACTAAGCAAATGAAAACATCAAGAACATATTGAAATATAAACCATCAGAAGCATGGACACACAATTTAGAAGTTTCTGCTAAATGAAAGGATTTAGGGAAAGGCTGATGATATAGCTGGTGGCCTGGCAAATTGTCATTACCACATAATTTCATAAAACCACAATCTTTGATGCATTTCTTGGAGGTGTTGTGCAACTTTAACCGTGTTTTTAAAGTTCTTTCATTTTTAATAAAATGTCCTCATTTCTTTGGAAACAGGTGAAAAAGTGGCTGAAGTCAAATGCGAAACACCTACTTTTACTGTGGCATGGCACCCCAAGAAATACTTGCTGGCATTCGCTTGTGATGATAAGGACAAATACAACAATGACAGAGAGGCAGGAACAATCAAAGTATTTGGTTTTCCCAAAGATACATAGCGCCCTCTCTTATAAAGTTGTAATGAAAAAGACAGAAAGTCTTCTACTGCTTATTTTGGATTGGATGCATTGGAGTGATAAGCAGTATTTGGATGATTTAGGTCTTGACCAGAGATGTCCAAAGGTAGATGCAGACGTTTGAAGAAACATATGTGCTATGGATGGAGTTTGTATTGGGAAAGATCTGTCTGCATGGGATTTTGACCGGAATGTCAGGAAGTCACTGTGTAAGAATGATGCTTGTCCCTTGATTGCAAGTTCGTATCTGTGTGTAGTTGGTAGTGAAAACAGGCAGATGATGGACTAAAGATTAAAATTTTTTTGACAAGAAGAGTTATTTTGTGAGTTGTACTCCCAGTCTAAAGATGGAATAAACGGCCGTCAGTCATAATTTTTTTCTGTCATAAAGGTCTGCCTGCCTTCCTACAATCCTTGACAAAAATGATGGATGGGACAAAACAAACAAAATAAGCAAAGAACAGATCACCATCCCTCCATTCTCCAATTCAATATTGTGGCAGCCCAAGGCATCCTGAAACTTTAACATTGATACCTGGAGCAGGGTTTGTCCAAGGTACTTTTGTCAAGGATTGTAGATTTTCTCTGATAGCACATGAATAGCCTTGCTGTACTGCAATATCACCATATAGCTGAGAAAGTGAAATGACCTAAGAAAACAGGTTAAAGGCAGTCAGTTCTCACCCTAAACTACAATTTCACCAGTCGTCAACAGAAATTCCCGGTTGGCACAGGTATTTGATTGACATCACTTTCAACAAATGCAAAGTATCTCATGTTACACATCATGTACTGAGAGTGCTCCAATTACTTTAAAGCCCAGGTCACACTACAGCGATATCGGACTTGATTTCTCTCCGATTTTTGTGAGTTTTACTTTTAATCTCCTCCATCTTTGGTCGAAAAAAACGAAAATGTTCCTTCCTGTGTTAATAAAAGATATGTATCGCAGGACTACGAAAATCTAAGTTACATTAATTAATCAGTGACGTCACTTCCGCAGACAGCTTTTACTGAATACGAGTAGTCTGATAAAAAATATTTGTTGGTGTTATGTCACGAAATAAAGGGTTTACATTTCATTTCCATGTTCCTCTCATACAAACCATATATTTACACAAGATGGCAAATTTTGAGTTCTTTTTGTCGATGGATAAAGGAGAAGATAAATAAAACTCACAAAAATCGGATGTTAATCCGATCTGATATCGCTGTAGTGTGACATGGGCTTAAGTCTTTTTGTAAACTCAACAGGGTACACCCTGAAACTCAACAGGGTACAACCTGAAACAATAAACTGGAATTGCATTTTGTCAAGACAAGGATGAGTTTAAGACATTCGTTAGAGGGGCTGAAAGTATGGAGGTTAGGGAAATTGTAACTGTCTGGGGTAATGAAAAACTGCCTTTTAAGATGACATGGTTGAGCAAATGGAATGGCTACTCGTCTTGTTTTGAGGTTGGTATCAACTGTGAGGTGGTACAAGCACAGCTGTAGGGATTTAATTTTTTGTGGGTATCATTTGTCCGAATATTTTCTGTCGGGGGGGGGGGGTGGCTTAAATATGTGTAACTGTGTAGTTATTAGTTGCTGGTGTTGTGCCTGGAAGGGCCTGTATATGTGTAAATATCATTCTGCTGATATCTTTGTCTTCAACACAATTGGCCTAAATGCACTTAAGCAAAATTAGAGGGGAAGGGGAAGCCGACTTAGAAAGATAGAGGGGGCACATGGCTTTGAAAACTGCCTATGGTGGTAAACATGTATGCTAAATTATGCTGATATATCTTGAGGAGATGTAGGATGTTTCACATGTATTACAATGTTAGGAAACTTGACAATGACCAAATTTTTCCACAAGTTGGGGAGGGTGGGGATAATGTGAGGAGCAGGAGCTCCATTATGAGATCTCGGTAATTTTTAAGGCATTTGAAAGTCACAGTCCTGAGGTCGTTGTTTGGATTTTCCATTATTTTGGGATTGGCCTAAGAAACGTTGCCAGCCATTGGGAAGGGAATTCTGGATTCCTTTTGTCTGTGTTTCCACTTTTACTTTGTACATTTCTTCTGCTAATTTCTCTCCCATAAATGATGTTGCTGGGGAAGAATAAATAAAATTGAAAAAAAAAGTAGCCAGTTGAAGGCATCCTCTTTTTTGTAGTGAAGTCAGGTAGGACCAGTGCTAGCTTGAATTCATGTGAAGTTTATACTTTGTCCTATGTGTTTTGGAAATTCATTTCACATGTATAATATTTAGTTTAGAAGCATAACCCATACGATCTCTCCCCATGAGCCCCATAAATTTGATAATCATTTTGGTAAGCCAGCTGGCAGGGTCACTCCAACTATTGAAACATATGATTCTATTCGTGTGATGTACATGTCACAAATTTTATGAAATTTAGACTGTTGCCAGTTTTTCGGAGACATGTGTATTAAACTATGAACCTTGCTTATCAACAAATCCAAATAGTCAAAAGAGGGTCTGATTTTGTCAGGAACAATTGGGGTCTATCAGATTTGGTCTTTCAAATTCTTTGCTTCACTTTATCTTGGATAATTGTGCATTGAAATACCTCTTGATTCCCTCTCAGTACCGTTCATGCTGTGTTATAAAAGCTTTGATACTCTGCATTGTTTGAATTAGCTGTCAATCAAAGAGCTGAACCAATTGAGAATTTTGGTAACACCCGTATCAAAATTGTAGTTTGGGGTGAGAGGTTTGGCCCTTTAAGTGAATAAGCTTCAGCATTCTATATCTCAGTTCAGAAATGTCCTATGAAGATGGGAGTTGGACTGTTAGAACTCACATTTCATGCTCTTTGATATAATATTTTGACTTGAGGTACGCTTTAATCTTGAAAAATTTACAGAGTTGTTCAGATTACACGACAATGACAGCGTGAACAGCTGGTTCTGGATATGTTGAGGACCTGCGCAGCCTGGGTAGCGTCTCTGGTACTGCCGCCACTGAACACTTTTTTCGTAATGATAACTTAACGAGAACAACGGTTTGTCCGCTCTGCGGGGTAGTTGTGGGAGTGATTCGGGGACTAAAAAACGACCGAGTTTAAATAACTTGAACCCTCTGGAGTGAGAAAATTTTCCGAAGTAGTGTAAAGTGAGAAAGAGGAAACACTTATTCGTATGAGTCGTTTCGTGTTTCGAAATCAATCAAAATTTTGAAATATCTTGGAGAATAATTATTCTTAGGACGCGCTTAAGACTGATGTATTTTTATCCTTTTTAAGTCATTGAGGCAATACGAAGAAAAAGATCATAAAGTGAGGTGTATTTTTTTCTGTTGGACCCCTCACATAGAGATTTATGTGCCAAACCTGTAAGGATATTTCAGAATTTCCAGAATTTGAAAAGAAATGAATCACATTTGCACTTTGCTATTTTCTGAAATATGGCGAAAATAGTTTTTGTAATATGAACACCTCCTGACTGATAAACATGGCAGAAATTGAAAAATAAAGGCAGCGGGGGTGGACTGTGGTGCGGGTAGCCCAAAATCGAATTCAGCTAAAAAAGTAATTTGTGATGGAAAAAAATAAACTTCAAAATAATGCTAATCAAATGCTGCGCCAGATTGAATCTGAGGGTACTTACGTATTAACAAGATTTTCAAAAGGGGACACCCCTTCCTCTTAGATCCCCTCCCACAGCCCGGCGGTCAGTCCCCTCAAACAAATAGCTTTTTTATGCCAGTGATTTTCAACTGTTTTTCTTTTGTAGGGATCGCAGTTGAAATGAGTCAGTTGGTTAGCCTATGCATTTCTGTGTAATCCCTGTGCTTCATTTTCATTTGTTGTTTCCCACCTCATCATGTTGCAGCGTCCAATTTCTGCGAATAAAAATCAGAAACCAAAATTAATCGAATGATATATCCAAGCAATTATCAACTACTTTTTTCTATTTATAATTTCCACACGTGCAAATCACGATTGTGGTGCAAAATCAAAGTTGTAGAAAACTTGTTTAAACCAACTGATTGTCCTTTTAACTCCGGATTCATATTAACGCCACATTTATATTAACTCCGGTTTTTGTATTACATTATTAAACTAAAGATATCATTGCGTTCGTTTCAGGAAAAAAATCATTTTATCAGAACCGATATTTATTAACACAGAATGATATATTTTGTCAACAAAGGCAGTGGGACAGCTTTTTTCACGGACTAAGTTTCGTCTATAGATAGAAATTCAGTATTGTTGCTCAAAATCGATTTGTTCACTCAGATTTCCCCAATACCACATAATGCAACTCCCACATCCCTTTTCTTTCAAAATGCATTGAAGAAACGGAGCTTTTGTTGGGGTTTATAGTTGTCGCTGAATGGTAAGATAATGGCTAGAGCTATTAGAAACACGCTTGTATGTAATATTTTTCAATCGGAATTGAACGAAACGTTTTTGTTTTTTTTTTCACGAAGATGTGTAGGTATAGGCTACAATTACACCATGTACTGCGATAATTATTTCTTGAAATATTACACGAGTAGACGAACAAGATTTATATTCACACTGTGCCCCCAAATATTTTCCGTCTCCGTTCTTTTCGTAAGCTCGGCAGCGATTTTCCTGGGATAACTAATCATTTGCGTAAGACAACATAGGTAACCTCATTATTCTTAAGTAAATGTTTTTTTTTTCATTTATGACGTTCTTACAAATTGTTTATTATCTATTTTTGACTGCTGTTGTCGAGGATATTTGACGTTCTATAAAAACTGTTTTTGATAGGGCTGGTGCAAAGTTAACCTTTTAAATCCCCAGACTGGGAGGTAACTTTGCCTGGGTTTGATTTTAGTTTCCATCTTACTTAGTTTAAAGTTTTATTTTCAATTTTAAATGACAAAAATGTCCTCCCTGCGGTAGTCGTTAGCCAAAGTTTTTTGAGAAAATATTTTAGAGTTTAGGAATATATTTTTATTAAAAATATGAATTACGAGTTTTGAATAAGATATAGACCTTGTGCATTGACAACACTCTGACGTCATCCTTGGGGACAAAACAATGGAACACGTGGCCGCACGCATAAGGATTCTCCCTGAACGTGTGCAGACTGTGCGCGTAGGCCTATTCGACTGGTTGACAAATTTGATGTCTGCCTTTGTCTGGGTTGATTTGTTTTGCCGCCAAAGGAGGGCGTACTTTTCGTTCAGTGACATCATAACGCACAAAGTCTATTGGCTCCCTTGTTTAAGGATTGTTTATTTCTACTTTAAGTGATCCATTTTGTTGCTCTCTTTTAATAACTAATGAGTAAAAATGTGTGTAAAATTTAATTTGTGTATTTGCGATAGTAATTGTAGGGAGAGAGAATATTAGGCAAAAAAAAAAAAAAAAAAGAGAAATAAGTTTACGGTTACGTAGACTAAAGTAACTCCCTTACTGCCTGCTATTGCACTTCTGATTACAGGGGAAGAACACGTGTTTACGGTGTCACGGGAGCTTGATATTTCCAGTGGATTTTCCGAAATTTCAACCAAAATTCAACTAGGAGACAGGCCTCAAACTGTTAACCTAAGCTGCAGATATCTTCGGGATCTGAAATTTGGTCAGGATCTGGACAATTTGGGCAAACCATGTTAGTTTTAAGTTAAACAAATGAGATATGTTTTGTTTACACAAAAGGTCTCATCCAATCCATCCACACATTTTGCAGGAAAATTAGATAGAGTCATAGTCGGAAGGGAAAATTTTCTAGGTAGAAAGAAGGTTACAAAAATTTTCTCCATTTTAGGGGAACCTATATGGAGAAACAAGATCAGCCCCACTCCATAGTTTTGCGTATCGCACTTTGCCCGAAATGGTAGAATATTCAAGCGAAAGCGCACAAAAAGAGAAAAAATCCGTGACGCCTTCAATTGCAGGATGACGGGGAGAGGGGTACATGTCATGTATACGTCTAAATGCTTCAAAACATAAAAAGTGGTAGTACTGTAGCCTACATTTTGATCAGTTAAAATGTACCAAAGGTACCTCAAGTCAAATAATTGAAAAATATAATTTAAACAGCATGAAAAATGAAGTTTAACAGTTCAATTCTTATCTTCATAGCCCAAATATAAAATATTGTGACCTTTTTTATTGTACAAAGCAGACTACTTGAAAGGCAACACGTTAGCCATTCTCACGGTCCTCAGACCATTTAAATAATTAGCATGTCATGTGAGACTCCATTCTAGACTTGATGCTAAGAACAGGTACTACACGTGATCTCAGCCGAAAGCCGAGAGACTTTTGACGAAACCTTGAAAGCTGCCCTCATCCTTTGGATACAAGCGCCACAAAATGGATCTTGCCCCAGACTTTGCAGGCCTGCACAAAATGACCTGATCTATTACACTAATAGGGATGATTATTTTGATTCTAGTTATTTTTATCGTAAATGTTGTGTCGTCCTCAAAATAACGCATTTAGAATTACATTTCAACATTTATTAAACAAGATTGGTAACACTTTTTGAAAACGACTCTCTTTCTATCATTACAACAAGGAGTAACAGTAAGATATTCCCTAATAAATAATGGGACAACCTCTTTAATGCAAATCAGGAAGACGTGAGACAAGATCCCAGAAAATGCTCCAGTAATAAAGTAAAATAAACCTCGACAGATGTATTAAAGAAACATTGGGCCAAGTGTATTTAACTGTGTTTAACTCAATGAAAATTATCGTATTGCACGAACCGTACAATAAACTTGCAGATTTCCTACGAACCAGAAAGATTGCGACGTTTCTGTGACATAAGCCGCCATTTGGAAAGAAAAATGAGAAATGTTAAGAAGAAACATCGGTCCAATCTTTTCAAGAAACATGCAAAAATAATTAAAATTTTTATCCACAAATGTTTGATAAATATAATTCCATTCTTCTTACACTACATCTGGCTGAAATTTGTACTTTGAAAATTCCACGCTAACGTGTGATAGATGCAGATGTTCAAGCTATATAAGAAATTCTCTACTATAATCTGCGCGGCACGTTGACGCCGAACCGGACGGTAGTGTTCACACGTGGTCCTACTCTGATTGCACTGGGAGGTGAGTAGTGTTCCTCCCCAATGTATCGCCGGTTCTTGAGGGGAGTGCCGAGGAAAGATTGCTGTCGTATATAAAGCACGCTGGGCGTCACTGTATGGGCAGAAGGGTACTAGAGAGGCGCCTGAGTTGGTTCTCGGTTGTAGTTGACAGGACACATAGCCGGCCAGAGACCTTGAACGCTTGGCTTCAATCTTTTTTTGTGTGTGTTTTTTTTTCTTTTCAGTAAGGCTCCACCGTTTTTAAAATCTGAAACTCAAGAAATCTAGAAGCGGGCCACTAAGTAAAAGTTTCTTTGACTTACACACTAAATTAGGCTACTTCCGAGCCCCCTAGCTCCCAGGAGAAATTTTCAATCAGGACATGCTACCCCTCCGATCGAAGTTCATATTCTGAGCTTTCATGGCACTTTCAAATTTCCTTAATTTGACTATTGAAATTTGAATTAGAGAGCCTTGAATGATAAGTATGTGTTTCCCGCCATAATAGCTACTCAAAGACGGCATTTCACAGAGCGGAGTAATGAAATAAAAATGGCACTAAATTTGATCAAAGTGCCTTGAATTTTACACAGTCTGTACTTCAACTCATTGTCCACAAATTCCAAATACAAAATGAACATATTTTGTAAGTAATACAGTCAGGGGTGGCGCCAGGATTTGCCCGACGGGGGGCCAAGCTCCCCGACAGGGGGGCCAGCAGTTCAAGGCCCCGACCAAGGCGATGGATCAGTCCCGGTGGGACGTAACTTGACAGAATTTTAGGCGCGCGCAGCGCGCCGAAATTTTTGGCCTTTTTTAAACAAACACTTAAAATCTGAAGTTTATTTTTTGAAAGAAATTTGGCTTTTGTAATGACAATTAAAAATTTGGGGTATTTATTGAAGAATCTATCCTTTATATGATTAAATTCAAAAACGTTTCACACGCGACAGCTGAAATTCTGTTGGGGTTATGCATTTAATAGTTCTTGTCCTACGTACTATCTCAAGACGAGACTTAAAGTTTTCCCGAAAAGTTTTTTATCCTTTTTTGAACCAAGATTTGAAAATTAAGAGCTTATTTTATTGCAGAAATTTTGGAATTTAACATAAGAAAATTTGGTTTTTGGTAAGGTTATAATAAGAAAAATTTGGGTTCCTTATTAAGTGATATGCCTGTCAAAAGCAAAATTAGGTAGAATGTCGGGGTGATTAACAGAGTTGTCTGGTTATTTGTTGTACTGAGTATCCATCAAAATTGGAAAATTTTGCCACTTTTAACAATCTGAAGCTTATATTATGACAGATTTTATTGTTTTTATGGAAAAATTTGACCTTCTTATAAGAAAAATCAAGTAGGGAGTAATCTGTAGTTTTGTACAGCTTTGTTGGGGTTACTGAATATCATCAGGTAGATTAATGTCATATTGGTAAATGTTCCGTGGAAAATGTTTGGCTTCCCATATATTTGAAGTTCTGACATAGGCCGACGGGAGTGTTTCAGTTTGGGAGGGGACAGAATTGTTTTGTTTTTCTTTAGTCCGAAAAATATAATATTGCCCGAAAAACTACAAGTGGTGCGCACAGATATTTTTGAAAAATGAAGAACCTCCAGAAAGCAGGAAAAGGCATTTCCGCGACCGGGCTGGTAACTAGAAACAAACAAGTATCGATATAGTCATTATTTTGAGCTTTCTTTCGCAATAAAATTTACACTTTATAATACTGCCCAAAAGCGCAGAATAATATGCAAGCATGCATTGTTCTGTTAAGTAATTTTTTCGACCAAAACACTAAGCGGAGCGCCACCCATCAGTTGGCGTGGAACGTAAAGAAAATTGTTAAAAAAACTAACACCACAGACACCCGAAAATGGCATTTCCCAGACTTGAGCAGTCTTTATTTTGAGATTTCCTTTGAAATAGAAATTTCACTTTAACAGAAAAAAAAAACAACTTGGTAAGTGATCAGAAAACTACCAGATAAAAGGTACAGTACTGCTACAATTAGATGTAATGGACTTGTCTCTTTTCGGGGGGAACCTATGCAAAAACATACTGTTTTTTTTTACTCTACCAGATTTCTTTGTTATATTCAATTGCAATATCCACTAAAAAGATGAAATTTTCTTCGTGACTGCCCGAACTCCAGACAAAATGATCTCACTTCCAACGTATTTGAAAAAATGTCACGTTACAAGCTGGCTTGAAATAAATTTTCAGTCAGACTTAAGGGGAGACATATTCAAGCCATTGTTTATCATTATGTGTAGCCCAAAATGGCCTGACCGATTTTCGTTACCGTTTCTATATAGAATTAGGTTGTCGGGACAGGCCAGATGGCAGACCATTGGGCAATACATGTCGAACGGACCTTTGCCAGAGGGTCGGGAGGACTTTAGAAAAAGACCATTAGGTAATGCCTGCACATGAAAAACAACTTGTCTGTTTTTGTAAGGAAAATTTGGAACTGTCAGTTTCCTTGAAGAATATGGTCTTCTAGTAAGCAAAATCAAGAAGATCGTCGGGGGTGACTGAAGTTATCAGGCCCACATTTTTTATCGTGGGAAGATCCCCGATGAAATTGGATTTTCTCTCAACAACAGGGGGAGGGAAGTCTTCCCAACGGGGGCATGACCTTGCGCGCACGTATTGAAGATGGGAGGAGGGATAGCAGAACTAGTAAGAAGTGATTAAAACCGATTAAAGGCCAGGTCACACTACAACGATATCGGATCGGATTTCGCTCCGATTTTTGTAAGGGTTAATTAATATCTCCTTCATCTTTGGTCGGAGAGAAACAAAAATTTGCCAACCAGTGTAGACTACGAAATTCCAAGTAACTTATACCAATTATTCCGTGACGCCATATCCACAGACAACTTTTATCGGATACACGTAGTTCGATAAAAGCTATTTGACAATGTGACGTCACGAAATAAGTAGTATATATTTGAGTTCCGTATTCCGCTCATACCGGTCGTATATTTATATAGGATGGCAAGTTTTTGGTTCTTTCCGAAAATGGATGGAGGAGATTTTAACTAAAACTGACAGAATTCGGATAGTAATCCGATCCGATATCGCTGTAGTGTGTATTCGGCTTAAAAGCGATGCATCAAAAATAGGGTTACAAACGAAAAACAAAAAATCATAAAGAAAAAAAAACTTCACAATTATCCATCCAGTAACTTCAGTCCTTTACGTTCTCCATTAGGCCTTCCGCAAAAAATGCCGCTCTTCCCCGACGGGGGATGAGATAGGACAATTAAGGTACAAGTGGAATGAGGTATAACAGAGCTAATCATAAGTAATCGAAATTCGATTCCCAATGTGCTTTAAAATAGCACTGCAAAACAAAAAAATGTGTCAAGATCACCCATCTGGTAACTTCAGTCCTTTTATTTTTTTTAATTAATTAATTGACGAATTAAAACTAATTTAAATTAATTAATCAATTAAGTAATTAATTGATTAATTAATTATTTTTTTATTTTTAGGCCTCCCCGACGAAATCGTCGACCTTCCCCGACGGGGGGGGGGGGCAGTGTTCCCCGACGGAGGGGCCCTGCCCCCCTCCTCGCCCCCCCCCCCCGCTGGCGCCACCCCTGAATACAGTCAGAAATAACATCTCATATTTTTAGGCACTTTGTCTGTAAGTAAACATTTTCACAGGTACGAGTATTGGAGTTAATCTGCTTGGTCCGCTACCAGAAGCACGATAAGGAAAACGGCCCCCAGTTGAATTGAAAACTTTTTGGGATAGTTTTACCTGATGCTGCTTTGACTTCTAATACCAAACAAATACGACCTAAATGGGTTAAGGTGCAATGCTTTCGCAGAGTAGTGTAGGTGAAGGTAGGATGTGTGGGACAAGGGTGAGCTCGAATCAATGATAATTACCGGCGTAGGGATAAAGGGACCGTTAAATCGAGCAGGTGCTTACCTTCACAATATCTTCGTACAATATGTTTCATTTTTATTTGTGTAAACTTTATGAATTACTTTCAAAATATAATGAAACCCAATAAATGAAAAGAAATGCAATCATACATGGATCAGCTTATAGGGACCTTGGCAATTTCGGACTTTGAGTCGGGTGTTTAGGCAGTATATCATAAGAAAATCCGAAACTTATATGTGCTGCTAAAATGCACAAGGCAAGATTTATAATTTTGGGCCCTGACAGAAGTAAATTTGGGGCCCAAACTACCAGAAAGAGAAGGGAAGACGTAAGACTATTTAGCTTAATATCAGGGAGACTACTTGACTAGTTTACCCGTAATCGACTAACTCATGAAAGTTACATGTTAAATCCCAACCAATTAATTAACGTTCGTCTGATTAACGCAGCAAAAAGCTCTTCACCGTTCCTTTTTAGCAATTGCCACATTTTCACCTGTCATAGGCGACGGAAGATGTTTTTTATTGGGGGCACAAGTTTTCGGCAGTCGACATAATGGTGCCGCCATAATGGTGCGCGGACCACAAAACCCAATCGACCTGGGGTCCAGAGGGCCGCTTAAGGGCTATTGGTGGGGTTCAGGGGACAAAGCCCTGCTAGGGGTCCATGGGGGTTGCTGGAGTTTACTATATAAGCGTAGCGCCACCATCAGTTGACGCGGAGCGTACAAAGAAAATTTTGGATTTTAAAATCTCCCAGATGGCTGGAAATGGCATTTGTCAGGTTTATTTGTCTCTAATTGTGGTGAGAAAAATTTGTGATTTTCTAAGATTAAAACACCCTTTTGAGATACTGATTAGCTCAGTTCATTACTCCACTGAACTATGTATCCTAGGATCGCAAATCCGGAATCCTGCTGAATGTTGCAAGCAGCTGTTCCAGTGCACGCCTGAGTAAGGTATTTCCAGAGGCGTAGGGGAGCATTTCACTTTTGGGACAGAAAAGTTTTGACCGAAAAATGTAATTCTGCCTGCAGGACAGTCATAGCGAAGCGCCACCACTGGTTGGCGCGGAGCGTCCAGAAAATTTGAAATTCGTACCTCTCAGACAGTCAAAAATGACATTTCCCAGGCTTGTAAAGGGGATCCAAGCAGTCGCTTTTTTAAGTTTCAAGTGCAGATACGTTCGTTCCAAACTAAAATTCAACCAGAAAGACTACGCGGAGCGCCACCATTAGTTGACGCGAAGCGTACAAAACATTTTTAAATATCCGACCCCTTAGACATTTGAAAATGGCATTTTCCGGGCCTACGTATATAGGGATCTAAGCATTCGCTATTTTGAGTTTCCTTTTGTAAAAAATGATCACTTGAAATTTAAATTCTACTATGAAGCGATCTAAGTGGAGCACCACCATAAGATGGGGCGAAGCGTGCATGGAATTTTGAAAAATCTGACCACTTCAGACAGTCAAAAATGTCATTTCCTTTGCTTATAGGGGGTCTTAGAAGTCGCTAATTCGAGGGTCTGTTTGCAGAAAAATTGTTCACTTGAAACTAAAATGCTGCTAGGAAGACTATCTGCGCGGAACTTCACCACTGGTTGGCGCGAAGCGAACAGAAAATTTTGAAAAATCGGACCCCGGAGACAGTCGAAAATGACATTTCCCAGGCTTATAGGGGGATCTAAGCAGTCGCTTTTTGATCATAAAATTACCAGATAAAATGTATCAATACCAATCAATGAATCCCGCATATTTTCGGGAAAACTACAAACCTGGAGTTAAATCATGCTAATGAATTTTAAACTATTGCGACGGTGGCTAAATTCAATATATATTGAAAAAGTTGTGTGCCCCAACTTCCGACTATATATGATTTTACTTTTGAAAAAATTAGGCTTATGGGGATCTTAGCAGTCGCTATTTTGATCAGAAGAATCAGATAAAATGTACCACTACCATTGGATGAAATGAAGTAGATGATTTTTCTTCTATTAGTAACGCTTATTGACAGAATTGTCACGTTACAAGGTGTATTGAAATGAATTTTCAAGCAGACTTACGGGAAGACATTCTCACCCTGCATCATTGAAATATCGAAAACAAATTACCCGATTCTCATAACCATTGCCCGTATTTGGCTCTAGAACAGGATAGATGACAAACTTTTGGGCACCTGAACACCCTCCTGTACATCCGTTGAACTAATTTGACAATTGAAAACGTCCCAGCATTTTTTTAACCTTTGCCCGAATATTAGAGCATTTCGGGCAAATTTTTGGTGAAACCCTTTTTTCACATTCTACCCAAATGTGTCGAAGATCTTTTTTATTTTTCATGAAAATTGTACTTTAAATATAGCGTTTTCTGTTTTTCGGCAAAGATTTGAAGCTATTAAAATAATCGGCCATTTCGGGTATTGTGCTACACAAGATTTAAAAATGTCTCAAGAATAAGTGTTTCTTTTAAGCCACAGGCTTCCCAAATGTGTCGCGATATTTCTATATCTTAACTTTTCGTAACTGTGTTACCCTTACTATGATACTTTTCCATTCTCGGGCAAATGGTTGAAAGAATTTGGATATTCGACAATTTCGGGCATTGTGTTGTGATTATCTTTGAAGTAACGGTCATAGTTTTTTGATCTAATAGACCCAAATATTCTACCCACCAAAAAAGGATGATTTTGACTTGTGCATCCCCAGGAATTAAAAAAAAATCCTTACATGAGGTAGAATCATGCCAGATGCTAGGAGAACACTCCAGTCCACACCAAGGTAGCCAGTTTTAGTCACTCCAAATCTGTTAGAAAATTATCCAAGTCCTGAAACCCGACGAGTAAAAAGTCAAAAGATTCCGAAGATATGAAGCTTGTCACAGTCTATCTGAATTTATTCCGAAATTCAGAGTGGGGCACAATCGCAGAATACCCTGCAACTGTTGGAAGGGCGAAAACAAACTCTCAGCTACAGGTAATCGTTAATGTGGGGGTCCATGGGGGCGAAGCCCGCGAAGCTTTGCAACTTTTGCACTCTGAAAAGTAATATTTGAGCCAAAGAAAAGCCGAAATGCAATAAAAGTAACTTTGTTTAACTGCTTTTGAAAAATTTATTTTGCGACATTCAGTTACTGGTTACTGGGGGGGATGCCCCCCAAAATCTCATAAAAAAATGAATGGGGGAACAAGCCCCCCTGTCCCCCCCCCCCCCGCTTCCGCCGCCTATGCCTGTAACATAATGTACCCATGGTACCGCCTGTATACAACACTGATGTCGTACTCCCAATTAGTTATCGGACACTTTTCCAAATGAAAAAAAAAAAAATCCTGTAACTCTGGACAAGTGTGTAACACCTCCACGTTTAAACTGTCGCCTTCAAGATTTCATTAACAGCCCAACCTGAATTTACAACGGAAATACGACGAGTCACGGTCAACGTGTACTTTAGTCCAGTTGTTTACACAGTCAACAGCAGTTGGCGAAATAGTAGTATTGTCCTAACAGTTAATGACCGTCATAATTATAAAATACACTATTAGCACAGTGATTTGACGTCACTGTCTGGAGGCGTAGATTTACTCATCTAGTTATTCAGGAATGAAGGCACGCGTAGTAATGGTTATAGTCATGCAAAAGCGTCATAAGACAAAGTGCGTACCTCCATCATGGAAGTTCGCTCTTTGAGAAAACTCCATACTTGCAGTCATATGGCTGGACTATAAAACTTCATTTGCAGATCATACTGATGCACTATGCTTTGATTTGTACTTAGTCGTGTATGTTCACTTATACAGAAAGTTCCTACTCAAGTCGTTCCTTAGTTGAGTCTTTCCCACAAAGTCGTCCCTTGATTAAGCCGCTCCCTCGGCCAACAAAGTCGCTCCAGAATAAATTCTCCCCTTACACACCCACCTGCTACAAAGCTAACACTTTTTGCCAGGTTTAGTTAGGTGAAGTTTTGCGACTAAGTCGGGCCGGCCACGACCCCTTTTCCAGATGTAGATCACTGGCTTGTTTTCTCTACTCCATTGTCTATATTGAGCACAAAGCACAGTGGCAGTAGGTTCCATTTTAGAGTCTTCTGTATGACCCGGCCATAAAGTCGGACGCCAGACCCCCCGACTGCAAGTCGGATGCCCAAACTACCAGTGGCGGAGGTAGGGATTTCGGTCAGAGGGGGCGAAAATGGTCTACAGGGGCGCTTCGAAGGAGTAAATACCCTTAGCCTCAGCACGATCGAAGCCACGGCTTTTCAGTCTTTCCATTTGATTTTTCCGCACCTGGGAGAAGACTACTTTGCAATTTCTCCTCGGCAAGTTTTTCTATGAAAAAAATGTTTAAATTTTCTATCCATGGGCCTCCGCAGAAGAAAATTCGGGGGGGGGGGGGTAAAATTCTTTTAGGGAGAAAAGCTACGCGCCACCATGGGTTGACGCGGAGTGCAAGAAAATTTTGGCTCAAAATGCCTCTCAGATCGCTGGAAATGGCATTTCTTATAAAGCCTATTACCGCATAAATAAGAAAAACATTGAGTAAACTGTTAAGAAATGTTGATGTTAATTTTTCTTCGTCTTTTTCTTTATGTTTTCTTCGTTTTTCAGATTTTTTACTAGGGCAAGTTCCCTCTTGCCCCTACCGGCGGACACCCATGTTTCTGTCCCTCTCTTCCACATTCTAGTATGAAAACCTCATTATATTTTATGTTATTGTCAGGTCTCGATTTAAGATTTTAATGTAATAATGGGCTACTTCGTGAAGATAAAGATTAAACCTGCTAGAACTAAATAGCAAGCAATCTTACAGGGGAAAATTTATGGAAATAAATCACCGTTAGGTGTACATTTTTAGTATCTGGAAATCAAGATAAGTACACAAAGAAACATTAATTGACGTATTTTACATCACGTGACCACTCTGAAACAGCCTTTAATTAAGTGCATTGCAAGAAATAGTCAAGGCAAATGGTCTGCTTGGCTCTCTAGAAACAGAATTCATAATAAATAGAAGTAGCCTAAACAGTTCGGGAGATAATCCCTTTCGGGGGAAATCAATTTTCACCCGATCGGGGAATTATTTTGCCATGGGTGGTGCCATTTTCAAATTTCTCCCACGATGCATTGCGATCCTTCCGCGCAAATTCAACGGAGATAACGTTCAAAACAGCCTTGCAATTTTTATCGATTTTAGGAAAGAGAAATTCGGGCATTTTAAAAAACTCTGTTGATAGGGGAATAAAAAAGCTTTGTCATGTTTGGTTTTTCACCACGCCGATTTTGAGAAATCGAGCAACTTTGTTACGTTCTTTGTCCTAAGCTTAATTTATAGACTCCACGCAGCCGCAAGTTTTGTACACCATTTTTCACTTGAAGTTGTGCAAGTGGGTCGTGCAAACACATATGTTTATGGATACGTAGTTGAAGGTCCATGGTAGTTTCTTTTTTATGTCTAAACTATTACCTCACAATTGAATATACACACATTTATTAAACAATTCGACGACTGCGAAGAGGTAGACACTAAATGCTCATAAATATCCATACTGTTGAGATAGACAAATTTTCCCCCCAATCGGGGTAATACTCATTTTCTCCCGAAAGCGGTTATCTCCCGAACTGCTAAACCTATGCTTATTAGATGCAATTTTCTGGCTTTTGAGACCACGAAAGGACAGAAATAAGCATTTTCATTGGATTATCGTGCAGTATCAGAAATAGCCATTTATTATGAGAATGGTCACTTGAAAAAAAGCAAAATGGAAACTGCTCATTAAAACTCTTAAACCATTACCACTATGATAACAGTTTTATTTTATTTTAACCAAAATATTCTCTTCAAATGTTTTTGAAAAATGTTGTGGAAGCTATTTTGGTATTTTATAAAAAAAATTTTATTGTCTATGTTGACAATTATCCCCGACAACAAGAGGGCTATTTGCGCTATGCGCTACAATTATTGTTGCGCGCCCTTTGCAACATTTTTTATTGGCCGGGAGGGTCAGTTTAATGTCAGTCCGTGTATTTTGTTAGCTTATAACCACGCTTGGTGTGGAAGCAATTAACTTAGCACAGCGACAAAATTCTTTAGTGCGTAAAAACATGAAGATACGTTTCGGCAAAACCTAGTGAAGGTAGTACAGTACTGATGGCTGCTTGAGCATTTTGTTATCTGGGTCTTAAAACAACTATTATGTCTTTTGCCAATAACGGTGCAAGGGTAAAGTATGTTAAAAACCTAAAAAGGGCGGCGACAGACGATTTTGGTCCGTAAAGGGGGGGGGGGGGTGGTGGCGCGACTGCCCCCGACCATATGGCAGCTCCGCCACGGCAAACTACCAGGGGGCCCGCCTTTGTGGGACGACTTTGCTCGATGACGACTTACCTTTTCTCCCTACAGAACTACGTTGACCATGGTATAGGCTGTTACTAACAGATCATGGTAAAAGTACAGTCACCTTAGAACTTTCAAATTTTTTCGAAATTTCAAATTTTTACACCCAGAAGGAAATCTGGACACAATCCACTGCACAAAAACAACTCTGATGATTTCCCCTTGCGGCTGGATAGAGAAACAACAATTCCAACAAATTTCATAAAAACCTCAAACTTCGGAACACGTGTTGTAAGTACGGGATTGTTTTTATCACGAAGATTTGGAATATGTGCGCAATTACATAACCCCTCAACAAATTACCGAACACGCTTATTGAGTTACATATCAACCCGAGGGCTGCGTAGCGCCTCTGTTGCATGCTGCAGCCCCCTTTAGACTGGCGCCCTTCAGATGATTTTTCGTAGCGATGAGCTAAACGAAAAGACTTCGTCGGCTCCGCGGGCTACCCGTGTACCTCAAAAATCATATCATTTCGAAAAAAAAATACCCTATGCTCAATCTCGTCAAGGTTTCCTTGTTGCCCATTTATTCATTTGAAAATGGTCATGTAGGTTTACATTTGATAGCAGTTTATGTAAGAATACACTGAAAGAGGACGTAGCCCTTCAATGCACTTTAAGTAATTTGATCCCTTTTTGCCGTCATTCATTTCAGAATTTGTTTTCTGTTATTGTTTGATTCCCGAAGTTGATTAGCTTTTATTGTTCCAGAATCGTATTCAAAACTGCTGTCATTAAAGAAGGTAATTGGAGTAATGAACCAAGGGTCGGGTACTATAATTAGCAACAGCAGTTTTCCCTAAAACTGTGGCAGCCATGACAGACCTGTTTAAAGGGTAATATACCATAATGTCAACAAGATCGCCACTTAGACTATTTTGTCACCTTAATCATTCAAAACATAGCCTATGTTATCTTACCTATATGGTTTACCTAAGATAATTAATCTAAAATGTGTTGTGTAAAAATGAGACTGGGTTAGATAAATGATAACGCTTTATTGAAATATGTAACAAAACAAACCTTGGCCAAAGGCTGCCAAATCTATTAGCTTTTGGATAACGTGTCGTACTTTGAGCGAGGCACTTGATGATGTGATAATTTCTCACGTTATTTCAATTCTCAACATACTGTACGTTAAAGGACAAAGAGTTGTTTTGAAACAACAGTTAAATCTCGCGACATTCCCTTAATTTCTCTTTCAAGTATCGTTCATGATGTCTCAGGACTTAAATATAGCATACTCAAGATAAACCAAGATATTACTCCTAGTAAAGGTTGCAACTCAGGTAGAAAAATATTACCACACGTTTCCATTCATAAGGTACTATAGACGGGGTAGTCTACTAAGCTGATATAACGGCTATAGTAATTCTGGCTGGGGTCATTTGCGGGCGCCACGAGGGTGCAAGGGAACATTTGGCTTCTAGGTATTTGCCTCCCCCCACTTGCCACCCACCCAACTTGGGTCAGGTATAAGAGTTGAGTTAACCGTGAAAATAACCTCTCCGGAGTCTTTATTTTATATCCAGAGATATGATTAAACCTCCGATCTTCAGAGGGCTTTTCCCCTTGGACTTCCCGCGCCCAGACATGGTCACTTTAAGCTCGGTTTCGCGCTGCCACAGAAATCTTTTGCTTAAGTAGTGGTATCCTTTGCCCACAGATCCACCTCCCCCAATTTTGAAATTCTGGTGCCACCACTGGTTGGGGTGACTGTATTTCCCTTAGAACTAAAAAATTGTGAGAAGTAAATCTATCTGACCATCCTGGTAAACAATCGAAAACATATTGATTAGGGGTTATCATTTTGTAGTCCAAAATACTTAAAGGTAAATATTGCGTTAAATTGCTCCAACCTAGCATTAAAAGTGAAAAGCTCCAGTCATTATCAAATCATTCGGTCTCTGAAATAAACCCCAGCAATAGCTTCGTATCTTCAAAATATTATGCACGTGAAGAGTTATAGAAGTTGCATCTTTTAAAATGTTGAAAGTTTGGGTAAACAAATTATTCTTGAGTAACAAACAACAGAATTTCTATCGGAGGGAAGCTTATTTCTTGAAAAGAGGCTATCATATTCACTTATGTTTAATTAGGTATCACTCTTGGCCAATAAATATTGGTTTTAAAAGGATGAAATTTCCAGGTAGATGCGCACTGTTCAACAAGGTGTTTCCTGATTGGCTATTGCCATTGCATTGTACCGATTGTATTCTTTGTTAGGGTTAGGAATAAGGTTGGGGATTAGGGTTTTTGTTAGCACAGTGCGCATCGCCTCAAATTTTCCTTGAGAAACAAACGCAATATTTCCCTTTAAGGGTGGCAGAAGTTCTATTATTTCCTCGCATAGGCATTGAATAATCTGTTTCTTTTTTCTATCTTTTCAATCTGTTGTGTTGAATTTGCAGTTAATATGGAAAGGACGTCCCCTTAGGCAATAAGAAGTTTGTGCATTTTCCTTGCCACCGCAGTTCCATTTCAACTGACAAGATGAAATTGTCGACACTATGGTTGTAAAGTTTAATAGCAAAACAAGAGACTGTTTCAATGAGGATACGATGTCATACTAGCCCTTGAACAGGACCCAGCATTACGTTCCTATGCTATATATTTCATTTCTGGGCCCTTGCCCTGTATACACAAAAACACAGCTCATTTGCCTACTCGCGCGTGAGTAGGCATTCCTCACGTCCCCCAAAAGACACCTTTTCTCACCAAAATTTCCACAGATGATCTTTGTCATCGCACTCACCTTCCAAACAAGTCTCTTAACGAAATAAGACCTTTCAAAGGAAAATTTTGGCTGGATAATTCTGCGAGTAACGTTAAGCCTATGCAGAATATTTTTTCAGTATAGAAGAAGTCAGTGTTTTTGTCATGTGATCTCATATAAAATGGGGAAGCCTACGCAGTGACTGTACAATTTCGTAATGTACGGAGAACTTACTATATGAAGTACAAGTATTGACTAGCCGCACTTACTAATTGGTCTTCGATAGCTTGTCGAGCGGAAGTCCTTCCCATCATGCAACACAGTAGCAGACGATCAAGATGTCGATGTTACTGCGAAGGATGGCACCACATTTTCCTGCCTTTTGCTGTGAATTCGCTGGTATTAAACATTCCAGAAGATATAAGTGGTATTTAAGAATGCTCAAAATCATTATGTTAACTCAAATCTGTTCTATGAACCATACCATCGTAATTAGAGCTCAGTCAGTTGTTTTGGCTTAAAACGTCGTTACCTTTGTACATGTAGGCCAGTGACCGTAGTAAGGAGTGACTACAAGGAGCGGATTATACGTTTACGTTCAGTGACTAAAGTCATATATGCTTGCTTCAAGTTCACTTGAAAATGTGAAAACTTTACCTGCTGACAGCCATGTCTAAGAAACACACATCACCTGATCACACTTTTCAATGAAAATTTCTTCATGACAAGTTCAGATTTCTTAAAAAAAGATATCCCTCTCACATATCTAAACTTGATTTGACCTTAGACCTTTCCTTTAATGCAAATGACGTTTTTCTTGATCTGCGAAACGAATTATTTCCAAATATACTACCTCACTGAGAGTGGCGGCACCTGGGGGACATGGGGATATTTTCCTGACAATGACATCTGAGCCTTTTTCTTTCCCCCAAGATGCCTCCAATTCTTGATTAAATGAATATCCAGAGATATCATTTTTTTTCATCCGGAAATATGCTAAGATCCTTGAGTTTCCGGGCGCTTCACCCCTGGAACCCAGCTTGGGTGTTCCAGGTTCAGGTCCTGGCAAAATTTACCTATCCTTAGACTCAATGTGTCACCATGGGATACGGTATACTAAAACCTCAAAACTTCAACCAAAAACAAATACATAATTAGTTAGAGACAAGTCTCTTTAGGCCAAACAGGCGCGGATAAAGGATTTAGAGGAAGAGGGACACACACCTTTGGCCAAACGTTGACGAGAGATCACTGAAGGCCCGTAACCACGGCGGGAGGGGGGTCCTCACCTAAGACGGGGGGGGGGGATCCTCACCTAAGAAAATGCGAATTAAAGATGTGTCATGCAATTTATTTTTCAGCATATGTGAAGTACATTTTCCATACCTTACAAAGTAAAAAAAATGGTTCTCATCCAAAAAAGGGGAAGGCAAAAATGGGGGAGGCAAAAAAGGGGGAAGGGCGTGCTCTGGATGCACCCCAAATGGATCCGCGTCTGCTCGAGCATATGTTTTCCCTACTTTTAGTTATCTGTGTAGAATATCTTCTCCACAGACTGACAGGTGAAGCACGGCAGTGAAATAAACGTGATAAAAGTGCAGTTAAATGAATGATTTATCTTTATCTGGAAAACAAGAAGCCACTTATCAGGCACCTTTTGACCTTACTGACCTGTAGAGGTCTACGTTGATTGCTCAGTACAGGAAGCTGTGATATAAAATGACAGTTCCTTGTTTAGTTTATTCATATTGTATTGTCAGCAGTGGCAAAAGATTCGGTATGTAGATCCTACGAGTGAGCTAGAGAGGCAACTCACTGGTCCTGCACGCGTTTACGAAGTTCAGAATGGGGCTAAGGGGCTATGGGGCCAAAGTTCCCAAGGTTCACCAGTTCACTGTTCATGTGGTTCAATGTTCCCGAACTTTAGGAACATTCGCACTTCTGGGAACATCCAACCCCGGAAAAACGAACCGGATATATCGTTCGCCAGTCTAAGAGTTGAGAGTTAGGCCTATAGGGGAGAGGTAAATTGAAGAATTTGAAATGGAGCCCTACTTTGATATTTTTGGGAGACATGGTTCCCCCGTGCAGGGGTAGCTACGGCCTTTAATGCAAGTCTAGACATCTTAGCACTTGTTATCGTCAGGACATACATACAACACTAAGTATGTAGCCAACTCAAACGAAAATAGGGGTGTCAGTCGTTCTTTACGGCATATAAAAATGCTATTCTTTACACCAAAAAGACAACTTAGATACAATCCTCCGCACTAAACCTCACTTGAGATCCCTCCTAATGTTATGGGTGGATTGAGAAAGAATGATTTCACGAAATATTCGTACAAGTCCAACTTTTGGAGTACTTGTTGTAGGTGCTGGATTGGTTTGTTTATCCCAACGATTTGGAGGATGTGCGCATGTGCATAGCTACCAAAACGAATACCGAACTCGCATATTACAACTCCCTCTTCAGAGAACATACGATAATCCCTATCACTGATGACAAGTTTATTTGAAATGAGAATAGGAGAAAAGAACAGATAATGCAAAAACAACGAGACAACTGTTTTAATATTTGCTAGACTCCATGTATCTGTAAAGATTTAAATCTACGGATACAAAAAATACTTTATGACATTGCACTTTTAGAAGCTCGATAGTCTGTTTCAAGATTACTACTATACAAAAATCGAAGGTTGATAAATATTTTAAAAAGTATTGATAATTTATTTACTATCCATAGAGACTACTGTCAGCCAGTGCGAAAAGACCTAAGCATTACAAAAATTTTAGAAACATAGGCTACTAGGGAAAGGTGAGAACTTTGTGAGTACCACATGAATCGAAATCTCCAGACTAACAACGTTCCTATGTGACTAAATCCTAATAAGTGACGTGACTGTGGTCTTTTGGAACAGACCAAAACGCCAGAATGTGCATTTTGGATATTGCGAGATGTTTTGAAGTTGTAAAGCCCACGGACGACCCAAGCACAGAGTGAAGTTCTTACAATTCGTTACACCCATCGGGTACTGTACACATGGTATACATTCTGTAAGCTTATAGAGGCTTTTCATATGACTTCATACCCCACTTCCAGTCAAAAAGATTTCCTCGCATATGTCCCACTCATCCACAAATTACAGTGGCCTAGTCTGAACGAAAAAGTAGGCCCATGCACTTGGTCGAAACAAGTAGCATGACCAGGTGGGGGGCCCAGTGGGCCATGCCCCCCTCACTGATGGCTATTGAGCTAGTTCCTAAAAATACGTTCAATATTTTAACACAACTTTAACACCAGATTTCCTACTTAAACACCTAATTTTCAGGAGTTGCAAAGACAAGGTTCCCCCTTGACTTCATCTGTAAACTTGCAGTCACACTGCATGGCCTCGTCACTTGAGAGAAATCATGCTAAGAAACCATTCTATTCTATCTACAGGTACGTTCTGTATGACTATGGCTAGCCTATCATTTTTTAATAATCTTTTACTACGTTTCAGTAAACAGGCCTACTGGTTTTAAAAGGATAAGTTTTCCCATTAAATAAACACAATATTTCCCCTTTAGTATTACCTGACTTTACCAAATTAACCCAATACAAAGTGTAACCGATACATATCTATTTTTTTTCATCCCAGTTGTATACCTATTGCGTTGACCTTTGAGAGTAACAAGTGCAAACTGATTGCTAGTTAATTGCTTTCAAGTCGTGTCTCTTTTCGAGTTTTCGACTTAGTTGAATAGCCTAATAAAGCATATTAAAATCGTTATTGGAAACTGTATTGGATGGTGCATTATGAACCCAAATTCTATATTTTAAAGGTCAATGTGCATGTATTACATACAAAATATGTAAATTTATGATAATAACAAGATTATCATAACGTCATGTAATGTTACCAAGTTAATACATGGCCTATCCTGAAGTTGCCTACTATGTACTTAGGATTAGGACAATGTCATCATGGGCCTTTGTCACCCCATCCCCAGTGATTAATTTGATTAATTTTCCGAACAGATTAAATAGATTAATTTTCCGAACCATTCCTTTTAAAAATAAGGTAAATATCATACGTTTTTCCAGGTTTGCAGGGTTATTATATCTAGAAAACGGTAAGCTATTGTTTTTAGATCCATCCATGGTTAAACACAGAGTAAGCTCAGTTTATGTCCTGCCCGGTACTAGCTTGTAGGATGAGAGGCCATTATATGCTTAAACTTAACCCTGGACGCTGTCAACCAATAGGTTTAATTGAAACTGGGATGTTAAACCTCGCCTAACCTATCTTAACCCGGGGCGTTGTCAACTTTAGTGACGGGTGAGAGTGACACGCGGAGCGCGACCATTGGTTCGCGCGGAGCGTTCCGCCAGGGAAAATTTCGCCAGAAACACCCCTAGATTGCAGGAAATGACACTCCCTGTGCCTCATTATTGCATGTCTAGAATGTCATATTTTTCTCGTCCTGAAAAGTTTTAAGGGGACAATATTGTTCACAACATATATAAAAAGGAAAAATTGGAAACTCTAAGGCCTACCGGTATGTATTGCTGACAGCCTTAAATTGAATATAAATATAATGGTTGTGGAACGAAAACAAACGGGAATTGTGATACTCAAATTTTGTTCACGAGGCTTTGATTATGTTACTATTTATTAGCAACGTATTATTCAATAGCGAATCAAGTTGATGAACATAACATTAGCTCAACAATATGTAGGGAACTAGCTCGATGATGGTATCCTATACGCTGACGTCCCGTGCATAATCTCTATAGCCTTTCAGTGTTGCGCAGTATACGCTGAACTGATCAAAATACCCTGCATGAGTACCAGAGAACATTCACGCTGCTGCAGAGAGCCCGCATTTCTGCGGAACGCGAGTCAAGCGCGCTTCATGCTGCAGTGACACCGATGAGATTTGGGGAAATACGTTGCATGGAAATTCGAGTAATGCATGAGGAATGTTTCACGGTTACTTTTAGTGAGAAAACCTTAAAGAAAAAGGAAAAGGAAGTATTATTTCGTCTACTTGAAATTTCCCCAAATTCCACAAATTTCACCCATATATTTTTCCAGGGGGGGGGGACTTGCCCCCTGCCCCCCCCCCCACCCCCATTGGCTACGCCACTGCCCCCACCCTTGCCCTGGATTGAGTTCTTTCTTCCATTCCTCTTCTTTGGGTGGCACTAATAACTTTTAAGATGTGAGCTGAATGTAGCAACAACAATGACTACAGTAGCACCAAGCATGGAATTTGAAATAAATTTCCTTGAAAGCCGAATTTACACCTTTTTGAACTTTTCCCCTGAAAGCTTGCGTAGTAACATATACGACAAACTGAGTAGTGTAAAGAAGCTGTGCAACTCCTTAATTAGAAATAATTTCCTCGCCTCTTTCAATCTCCCAAACTGATCCAATGGTCCATTTTTTGAAATTTAGAGATACAGAAAATTGTCAGCAAAACCTTAAATTGAAAGTAGCTTTTCAAACTAAAACTTTGTCATACCAAGAAATTCGTACCAGAAGTACCGGAGCTGAGAAAAAGGTAGTAACTTGGATTAGCCAATGAGTGAGTAAGTTAGATGGAGTTTTACGGTGCAGTTTCTATAACCAATTGGTTTAAGTCAAGACGGTTACGGCCTTTCTCCAGTTGTGGCTCCCTCGCTTGTTTTCCCTTCCTCATCGCCGAGCACCAAGCACAATGGCAGTATAGGTTCTATTTTTAAAGACTTACGTAAGACCCGACTGCAAGTCGGATGCTCAAACCAAGTGACAATGCAGTCGGTGAATTAGCCAATGAGATCAGTGTTTACAAAGATGCATTTCTCGCAAAAGCCTACCAAGAATTAAACTGATTTGGCCAGGAGTAATGACTGTTGAAGTTATTATACTAGCAGACTAGCGTACACTCTAAAAAAGTTGGTTAAAAAAAGTTACCAACACTGGTCACGTATGTCAAATACCTGAAATTAGTTAAAGTTTACCCAATAATTGTTGATTAATGGGTTATCCAAGAGATTTAGTATACCCTGTAGTGAGTTTTATTGTAAAAAGCTATGACGTCACGTGAAACATCCACATAAAGGTGTGACGTGTATTCAGGTCATCTTTAATTACAAACTCACACTGGACGGCACATGCTTGCTTTTCTGCAGTAATTGCGTTGTGGTTATCGATACGAAACGAATTTTAAATGAAGTTTATCAAATGGTACTCAGGAAAAGTAAACTTATAAAGTGTTTTCACTTACGCCACATGTCCCGCCCGTTTTGACGGGCAAAATCTAGTGAAGTACGCATTTAATGTAGCTAGCTGAGAAGCCGCTGACGACCCACTTGTGACTACTGCATTGAAACACTGTTGATTTTTGCCCGGCAGTGGGCGTGGCTTACCAGTTGTGACGTAACGTGTAAACACTCCATACTCACTCTTTTCATCATGCACTTATCAATTGTAAGACACACCTTCTGACCCGACGGGAAAGGTTGGTCAATGCTCGATAATAGGAGCGTCAAACCATTTTTTGCATTGACGCACCATTCCGTTAAGCAATTTTAAGCAATTGATGCAACGTTTCATAGACTTTGGTGCATGTTTCCTGTAAAATATGACGAAAGCATGACGCATCGATTAGGTTGTTTTAAGTTTGACATACCCGCGTCACAACTAAAGTGAACCTGACGTACTGTACATGCGTCACAACTTAAGTGAACTTGACGAGCATTTGACTCATTTCTACCCGAGGCATGTCTAACAATTGTAAAGCGCAGTACACTATGAGGCAACATTCTTGAATACATATTGAGAAGACAAAATAAACTGGAGAAAATGAATTGAACGTTTTTCTTAACATTTTTGCGCCAACTTTGTAAAATACGTTTGGATTCCAAACAAGCGCGTTCTATCGCTTAGCGTTTCGTTTTAAAACATGTTTAATTGCTGAACATGTAGTGTCTAACAGCTGAACATCCTTAGAATTTAAATGCGCTTTCAAAGTGGGAGCAAAATTAGGTTTTATACCAAACATAGTTTTCGAGTGATTCCTATTGAATAACAGGTCATGAAGTAAACATCCGTGACCTGTGCGATTCCTTGCAGAAGGACAAAATGTGCCTATCTTTGCATCTTAGGCAATTACATTCACTCGTGATTTTCAAAGTTTCTTTTGCTGCCTCTAAAGCACACCTTTTTGGACCTTTAGCATTCACCCCAAAAGAATTTTATTCTCAGTCCACAACAAGGTTTGTCAAGGTTTTGCTGTTGCTCTAAACACACCTCTTTCAACCTCTAACATTTACCTAAAAGGATTTTATTCTCAGTCCACAGCACATTTGATAGCAACTAAAATCATTATCACGCCGCAGGTTGTTTGAATTTGCACTCGTTCCGATTTCCGAATCAAATTCAGTACCCTTTCTTTTTAGAAAAAAGTCTACGTGAACGTAAAACATATTCATAATTCAAATCGTACCTTAGACTTGGACCCTGTCATTAAAAAGAATTAAACTTGAGGCTTATCTATCTTCTAAATGAATTGTTAAAACGAGCACAGACTCAAACATGAACCTTACATAATACATACACCAACCAATTAAAGGCCTAATCCATTCACTTCAAACAGTTCCAGTTCTTCTAACCTTCTCATTATTAAGTCCCTCCCACAACTCTCTTAAATTCATCTCCATCCAGACATAATCTCAGTTTATAGCTTCAGGTTGAGTATATAAGACCACAAGGTGTAATCAAAACACTCTCACTACAGTACATGCTGTGTAAAACGAGCTTCGGTACTCTGCATTTTCAACTTGCTGTCAATCAAAGAGCTGTTGCAATTGAGAATTTCTGTGGACTACTAGAAAAATTGTAGTTTTGGGTGAGAGGAATAAGCCCTTTAAAGCAAACAACTAGCATAGAGCGTCCTAGTTGGTATGTATTTAAATCACAAAAATAATGAAGGGCTAAGTGAAAGAGCATCAGAAGGCCCTTTATCAAATTAAAAATATTGAAAAGGGATCACTAAAACAAAGACAGGGGTTACGCGAATCTTATTTCAATTGTGCCTATAGTATCGGGATTTGTAGGCATTATGTAACTTTCACCCAATTAATTCTTTCAGCACAGCAATAGACCAGGGAGTAGCAACTCCCTTAATAGACAAAAACCGAAAAATTCAACATTTTGAAGCAAATTGGAACAAATCGTGGCAACTGAAACTAGAATTGTGATTGAACTTTCAAATAGGCTATGAAGGTTAACATTCATTGACAAGTGTAACGAACACTTCCGACGAGTGAACTTGGATGAGTTGGGGACGTTTGCAAAGGGAAAACAGCAATATGCCTACCCGTATCAGGGTATATGGATTGCATATATATTCTCCATTGAGTTGTTTGCCGAAGCAGTTGATGACGGAGTTATCGAGTAGAGTATTTCCTCTGACAAAAAACATAAAAAAGAGAAATAAATCAGAGTCTATATTGCACTTCTTCTTGTGTTCCATGCCTAGCGGCAAAGCGTACGCACGAATTAAGCTAATTGTTTACGAACTGATGAAAGATATTCGCAAAACAAATTTCACGAATGCGCATGCGCGGATATGAACCCCCCCCCCCCCTCACTCCTTTCCCAACCACAGAGTCGTGAGCCTAACAAGTCATAAATGCAGCCCTTATTTTCATAAGGGAAATTATACGGGGAATTGAATCATAATTTGCATCATAGAATACCTGACTCGAATCGAGTCAAGGTGGCCTAGTAATAGGCTAGATTTGACAGTTAATTGAGTGACTAGTTACAACTCTGCCCAACCCCACCGTATATCCAGTGCAAACTTAAATTTCAAGTACACCATATACCTGTACGGTGACGAGTTCTCATCATCGTATTTTTACGGTACTTATCCTTCGCAAAAGAATGATTTAAAAGCTTCTCCTTTCTTCTTTTCTTGAGTATACGCCACGGACTTATATACATGGACAGAGCATGTAACACGTACGTCCTATCCGTAGATGGTCGCCACCGACTGGGACAAAAAAGGCACACCAAGATGGCCGCCGTCAAGCTATAAATCGTCTGATTTGGCGACGACTCTGTAATATTTTAAGCAAAAGTTAAACTTAAATGGGAAACAATATCATATTCTTGCAATACGTGCAGTGAATTTTACCTAAGCTTGCCATATTTCGAAAATATTTTAACTTTCTTGCAAAATCTGTTGATATACTTGAGCAAGTCCAAACTTTCACACAAAACCATAGCAGAAGGTCATCTTGGTGCGCTTTTTCTCCCACCTACCGTAGCGAAAATCTACCGTGCACTATGCTCTGTCCAGTATAGGAAGTCCGTGGTATACGCCCTTTAAATAGGTGTTTAGGAATTAAACGTTTTTCTAAACACATTTGCCACCGCTTTGTAAACACGTTAAGATGCTAAGCACGCGTGTCATATTCCAAAATATTTCGGTTTCTAAACATGTTTCCTTGCTAAACATTTAGTGCTTAATCGCTAGACATGTGTAGAATTGAAATGTGTTTAAAAAGTGGGGCAAAAGAAAATTTTAATTGCTTAACACGATTTTAGCCTGTGTTTCTTGTTTATGATGACGAATTACATGTTTCGTTCACGTGAGTAAACTCTTCCCAAGTTTTAATCATGATCGATGTCTTCTTGAAACCATGAAGGTTGAACGCTGTTTTTAACCTACAGTGATCCTTTCTAAATCCGGTGGTTATAAACCCACCAGAATGTTTTAAACGTATTCCACATCTGAAGGCTAATATTCCTGCGAAGGCATCGTCAATCGGGATGAATCTCGTAGAAAGAGCTTTCTGATACATTTTCTTAACGGATTCACGGGCCATGATGTAACCTCCACCCGAAAAATATGGTAAAAAATATTTAAATGGATACTGAGTTCTCCGTGTTTGATATTTGGAGGGCGTCCTTATTGCAGGGCTGTTGGTCATCAGGTGACCTAAAAACAATTCCTTTGACTCAATTTCAGTAAGCCCTTGTAAATACTTCACAATGCCTTCGAAGTTAACCAACATGTCGTCATCACCTTTATAAATAAAAGAAGCTCCAGGGCAGAACATGGTAGTCCATCTCAATCCCAGTATGACTTTTAATGTTAAATTGTGGAAAGACTCCATAAATTCTGCTTGTATCAAATCATTATGCTCTTCAAATTCTCTTCTTGTCTTTTCCACTTTTTCCGGTGTTTCAACTCTTGGTCTAGCCATTACAAACAGTGTCTTTACTTTGAATTTGTCTTGATAGGGAGACTCCGACCAAGTTGCCCGAATGGCATCCCTTAGCTCGTAGTGGTCAGGATGCGTGCTCACTAAAGCCAATAGAAACACTTTATTGTCACCGTTATCGTCCAGACAAATTTCTTCCGGGTTGTGAATGAGGTGTAATACCTCATCGAGATATTTTTGGTGGTCAACCCCTCTCGTCCATTCTTCAATTTCAGTCGCGTTTGGAACCGAGTTGGGACAAGATGTCTCCTTATTTACTGTGAAATTAGCCCAAACGCCCTCAATTAAATGAGGTCTGTTAAAATCGCCAAGTACCAGTGTGCCTTTAAGATCGCAGTACACGGCCTCTCCTCCAATTTTTCGGAACTCGTCGTTATACATTGGTGTCTTTTTCATTTTACTTGCTACAATTCCTAACATGACGTCACTCAGTGGAAATGCTTTTACTTCATTTATAAACTTAACTGCTGTTGGAAATACAGATTGTATGAAAACATTTGATAAAACCATACCGGCTCCTGCTATACAGTAATTTGGGTAAACTTCACCCGGAAACGCAGACTCAGGAACGTAATCCCATTCGTTTCGCGATCTTTGCGGCTTTGCGCCCTTTTTCACCCTTCCAAGGTAAAAATTTCTCAAATCCTTGTTTTCTTGACGCTTCATACGTAACACCAAGCCTTCTATGTTAATGAACTGTTCGTCGTTCGCAAACAAAATGAACTTAGCCGACTTGCAATATGACTTCACCCATTTGAACTGAGACAACATAACCTTAGACGAAGGTCGAAACGTCTGCATGGAATCGGCAACTTGGGAGTGCACCAGGTCACCGTATTTCAAATTTTCACTCCGCATATCATTCACGACTTGTTTAGATGGGGATGTACCCGGGCAAAAGAAGACTACTCTAACGTTTCGATCGAGAATTTGAGTTAGATTCTTGGCATACGCGTTCCTCACGCCATTTCGCTGGTCATGATTACGTGGGAGTGAGTGCACCAAAATCAAGAGCAAAATACTACTGTCACAAATGTCCGGAGAATTGATTTTAAATTCGGCATCATTTCCTTTGCCTATATCTCTTTCACTGTCAACCAATTTTGCTGAGGGTTTACCTGAATCACTGTTTCCTTCGAGGTGATTATTTTCTTCCCAAACAACAGGCTCTTTTTCCACACGCTGATGTGATTTCTGCAACTGTTGTTTTTCTTCCTTGGTCAAATTTTGAAAATTGTCACGTGACTCTCCACTTTTATCTTTGCCACTAATGTTATTTTGCGTTTCACGACTCAATTTCGAACTGGATGAGATTTCCTCCAATAAATGCCTTCTTCGCCGCCCATAGTTGTGCAACGAATTGTAAGGAACTTCTGCGGGCCAGTCTTCATCCAGATAAACTATTACTAATAAGACTCTGGCAACTGAGAAAAAACAGCACACTAGTAGAAAAACTCGCCACATATAAAATTCAGCCATTTTCATTTAAATTTCAGTCAAATTAAGTTTTATTAGCCAGCATTTAAGCGGGTTACCTGAACCAAAATTGAGTCGACGAGGAATGACAGTTGAAGCGCATGCTCAAAGAACTTGGAAAAGCTGGAATGCATACCCTGGATGAAGAACAAAAAAACAAGCAATTAAAAATCTTACATAAAATCATACTTATTACTTAAAGTTCGTTCTTTCTTTGTGCTCATGGCGAAGAGTAATCACATAAAAAACAAAAACATTCCTTAGTGAACAAAACATGCTTAATTATACTCATGTATGTTTGCTTCGCATGAAGGATATCTCCATAGCATAATAATGGTTCTGTTTAGACCTCTGGTGACCACGTGATCTCTGGTTCCCACAAAAATATATTTTTCCTTGATTGCGATGAATTTTTGTGATTGAAATGAATTAGTATACTGTACCTGGTATGAAAAATGTCTATGTTTCTCTTCTCAAAATGCTTTGCAAGCGATTTCAAAGATTTTCGTAACACGTTAGGTATAACCCAATTTGACCTTTCACCTTCTAATTTAAACACCATCCGTATGCTGAGTACACCCAGGCTTCCGGTTTAGCTATATATATATTGAAATTGTAAACACTTTTAACCCTCGTGACCTCATACCAACTTTGGGCTTCATCGAGTTAGTTAGTTAGATGGGGTTTAACGACATACCAACACGAATGTGTTATATAGTGTCACCAAGATAGACAAAGTACGGTAGCAATGTTGGGGTAAAACTACTTAAAATTAAAAGGGTAAAAAGTAAAAAGAAATAACGGGTGGTCAATTTCTCGAAAGAAAAACCGAAAGCTCCTCCCTCTCATATGATAAATTAAAACACAATGTATGAAGAACTATCCATTATTACTGAAGATAATCAAGAGAACGTGTCCTGATACCAAGGTCACAGAATCAGACTCCCACGACCACTTAGAAACACTCGCGTATAATACTCGAGTTCGGTAGTGCGTTTTGGGTGCAGTGCACGTACATGTGCACATCCTTCTAATCGTCGGTAGGCCTAAAAACAAATCAATCCCGCATGCAGAAACACATGTTCCAAAACTTGAATTGACATGTAAATTTGGTAACACCATTCTTTCTTAATCCATCCATAACATAAGCTGATAAGGGGGAATCTTACATGTGGTTTTGCGCAGTGGACTGTGTTTTAAATATTTTTTTTGGTGTAAAAAATTGACCATTTTAATTTGACGTAAAATATGGCCGGGACCCTATTTTCGTTCGGATTGGCTGGACGTTGATTTTGCCTAGCGTTGTATGCATACCAAGTACTGAGATTGGTTTGTCTTTAAAGTTGAAAGAAAAACAAAAGACTATTTGTTAATATGAGGATAATGTATGATATCATACCTGCTTGCCTCGAGTTTACTTTTTGCAAAAATGTGACAACTTTATCTGCTCGTACCTTGAGAATCATACATCGGATTTCAATGCAAATTTCACCGAAATTCATAGAATAATTACCCCTCCATCTACTGTATCAGAACTTGACGTAACTTTAAATCATTTCTTTTTAATAGGAGGTACGAGTTTTGCGTTTTGGTATGTTACGTATCAGGTTTGGCTTCCAGAGCGATTTAACAAGGCGTCCCTGGACCCTAGGCCTGTTGAACCTTGTTCTGTGATGTAAGTAGATCGTTAGTTCTTCATCAGGAACGACTCGGTGAGACACCCAAATAATTTTTTTTTGGCTGCAGATCTGCTCTTCATGTTTTTTTTTAAAAAATTTTTCGTGCCTCGATATTATAAAACAATAACATGCACTCACCATTTCCAATATTCATTTCATATTGACTCAAACTCCCGGTACATATAAAAAAGAGTGAAATAGCCCGACAAAATCGCGTATCAAATGTTTAACTCAAAATCTAGGGTACCGGTATGACTAGCCACATAAACCTTATGAACCACCAGTCTAACGGAAGTACTGTCTGGAAGTACTTCCCGTAGTTTTACCTATCATATATATATATACAGTACAATTGAACTTTTTCCTCTCATTACACATCCTTTAATTACTAAACCTCAAACAAAATTACATTGTCCCTTATATCAATGGATTAAGTTTCAAATTTATTGCTGTTAATTTTCCCCACTGCAGTGTCATCGGTTTATTTTTCATGGGCGTTTTGTTTCCAATTTCGTTATATCATAGTAAGTATATGGTAATACACATTGCAGCCCATGTGCGCCCTTAACTGGACAAAACCTGAAATTCAGGCTGAACGATAAAATGGTGTCGGACCTAAACTTTTCCAAACAAAAGACCTAAAATAATTGTTTTCTGTAACTGTTATCTATTTAAACCGGGGTGATTGCTTTCTTAATAAGAAGCAATAAAAAATTTTGGTCCAATAACAGGCTAAGGCCTTTAAAGATGTCTTCTGCGTACATGTAATGTAGCAAGTCGCGGTGAGGTATACTTGCTGAGAGGGGCCTAAGCAAATACCATATACTGTACAAGTCCGTCCCGAGGATAAAACTCTTGAACGATATTCAAATACGGCAGGAATTACAAAATTTATTACAGTGTCATTGAGTTAATTTTATTCGTGAGAGGACGTTAAAAAATGCGTAGCAACTCAGGGTCAAACCGCCCAAATCCGCTTAATATGTGCCGCGGGAGAGTGAGAATAGGCCTACATATGCCCGAAAGGTGTGGGATTCGGCCGAGATCCTAGTGAAATATACTGCATAGATCGTGATTTTTCTGCAGTTTCTCCCTACCGGTATACCCGTGAAAGCTACTGATATTCCTAGCTGTGACATTTTACGTTCAGGGCACATCAATCTTGGTAGACCGGTTGGTCACCGAGGCCAATTGGTGTATCTTGTACACATACGGTACTTTCCAAAGCATAACTTGTAGTCGGGAGGTCGCGAGTTCGAGCCGAGTCATACCGAAGACATTAATAAGGGAACGATTGTGCTTTGTGCTCAGCATGAGCAATGGGGTAGGGAAAATAACTCACAATTGCATTGGAAAAGGATCGACTTGAACCTATTGGTTACAAACTGGGCCGTAACACCTGTGACGTAGCCACGGGGGCCTGGGGGCCCAGTCTTGCCGCGCCTGACCCTCGGAGGTACCAGCCCCCCCCCCCACTGTTACCTAGCCCCCACAAAAAATTCCATCCTGGCTACGCCACTGCGTAACACTCCATCTAACCTAACCCACCCATTACAGTATGACAATGAACTAATTCATTGATATGAATTGTCTGTGTAATGGCAAAGATACTGTAGTTAACTTATATCACATACCTGATTACAGCAGCGCAGCCAGGATTGTGTCATGGGGTGGGTTTAGGTCTCCAGATGCAAAATGGTGCAATGTTTGTGCCTCAGTTGTAATAACGTTTGTGGTGATCATGTATCTTTAACAATTACTTTTTTAAAGGTTGGGTCATGGGGGTCCAACGCCCAAACCCCTCCCCGTGGCTAAGCCACTGCATGATTAAATTGGCATTGTCACGATTTTTGCTTACGGGTAGCCGTACTACAGGGCTTGCTAGGGCCCAATTCTCCTTACCTACTTACTTAAGCCCCTCCCACTGTCCCACAACTGTCTAGAACTCACCCTCGGGCAGACAAAATCTCATTTTATAGCTTCAGGGTGAGTATACAAGATCTCAATGTGTAATTAAAACACTCGGAGTACAGAGAGTACATGAATGCTGAGTAACATCAGCTACAGCACCGGTACTCTGTATTTTTTTAACTTGCTGTCAATCAAAGAGCTGTGAAAATTGAAAATTTCTGTGGGCTGCCTTAAAAAATTGTTAGTGTGGGGGCTGAGACTTGATTATCTTTAAAAGCTCGGTATTAACACCCGAAGCAGGGGTGGCGTCAGCGGGGGCCCGGGCCATGCCCCCCCGTCGGGGAAGGTCGACGGTTTCGTCGGGGAGGCCTAAAATAATAAAAAAAAAATAATATAAAAAACCTAACAGGACTGAAGTTACTGCATGGGTGAACATATTTTTTTGTTTTGAAATGATATTTTAATACATATCGGAATCGATTTTCAATCACTTCTTTGCTCCGTTATACCACATTCCATGTACCCGTGCCCTATCTCCTCTCCCGTCGGGGAAGAACGGCAATTTCCTTCGGGGAGGCCTAAAATGAACGTAAAGGACTTAAAGTTACTGGATGGATGATTATGAATTTTTTTTCCTTTTTGCACTATTCTATTCTTTTGTAACGCTATTTTAATGCCTATCTGAATCTGTTTTAATCATTTCATCAATTCTTACTAGCTCTGCCATCCCTCATCCCATCTTCAACCCGCAACGTCATGCCCCAGTCGGGGAAGGCTGCCGGCCTTTCCCCTGTTGTTGAGAAAACCCGATTTCGTCGGCGAGCCTTTATCTTCATGCTTACGGTAAACTGATAAAAGATGCGGGTCTGATAAACTTCAGTCACCGGACAGTTCTTCTTGATTTTGCTCACTAGAAGACCATATTCTTCAAGCAAACTTACAATTCCGAATTTTCTTGACAAAAACAGACGAGAGATTAATCATGTGCATGCAGTACCTGATGGTCTGCCATCTAGCCTGGCCCGACAGCCGAATTCTAGCAACGGTAATGAAAATCGACCAGCCCGTTTTCAGTTACACTAACTGATAAACAGTAGTGTGAGAATGTCTCCCCATAAGTCTGACTAAACAAAATTATTTGAAGGTACCTTGTTACGTGACATATTTTCAAATACGTTGGAACTTAAAATCATGTATAGTCTGAAATTCGGGCAGTCACGTAAAACAATTCATTTATTTAGTGAACCTTGCACTTATAGTAATTCCGTTGCATAGTCCCCTCCCCAGAAAAGAGACAAGACCATTACATTTACTTGTAGCAGTACCTTTAACCTGATACTTTTCTGATCATTTAGCAATTTGGGTTTTTCTATTGAAGTGAAACTTTCATTTCAAAGGAAAGCTCAAAATAACGACTGCCTCATTTCTAGTTACAAGTCTGGGAAATGCCATTCCGGCTATCTGAGGGGTTAGATATTTTAACAATTTTCTGTACGCTCCGCGCCAACTAATGGTGGCACTCCGCATAGATAGTATTTTGGTCAAACAGATTACTTAACAGAACAAAGCATGCTTGTAAATTATTCTTCGTTTGGGGGCAGTATTATGAAGTGAAAATTTTATTGCGAAAGAAAGCTCGAAAGCTGACTTCTTAAGTTCTGGTTTCGAACACGGAAATGTCATTTCCTGCTCTCTGGGGGTTCTCAATTTTTCAAACATTTCTGTGCGTTCGACTTAGATGGTCTTTTGGGGATTACACTTTTCGGACAATAAAACAGACTTTCTGCTCCCTCCCAAACTGAAACGCTCCCGTACGCGTATGACAATAACATAAAATATGAAACTTCGAATATATGCGAAGCCAAACTTTTTCCTCGGGAGAATGTTCCAATATGATCTGAGGGCCTGAATCTGCATGATGATATTCAGTAACCCCAACAAAACTACAGATCACCCTCTACTTGATTTTTTCTCATGAGAAAGTAAGATTCTTCCATAAAACTCCCAAACTGTCATAAGCTTTACAATTTTTCCCCCAATATCAGCTTCATATTGTTAAAAGTGACAAAATTCGCCATTTCCGATTGATACTCCATACAATAAATAGCCAAAGCCAACTCTGTTTATCACCCAACATACTGCCTAATTTTGCTCTTGAAAAGCATATTACTTAAAAAAAGCCAAATATTCATTATAACCTTACCAAAAAAAACAAATTTTCTTTCATTAAATTCCAAAAATTTTCCAGTTTAATATGCCCTTACTTTTCAAATCTTCGTTCAAAAAGAGAAAAACTATCCGGGCAAACTAGTAGTCTCGTCTCGATTTAACGCGTAACCTCAAAAGATTTTCAGCTGTCGCCTATATAACGTTTTGAATTTTTACCATATGAAGCACAGATTCTCCAATAGAGACCCAAAATTTTTCATGGTACTAACAAAAGCCAAATTTCTTTCGAAAACTCCAGATTTTTAAGTATCTGTTTAAAAAGAAAGCCCAGAATTTCGAAGCGCTACGCGCGCCTCAAATTCTACCAAGTCACGTTCCACCGGGACATAACATGCACCTTTGTCGGGGCCTTGAAATTCTGTCCCCCCTGTCGGGCAAATCCTGGAGCCAACCCTGACCCGAAGATTTTTCCTACAGCACAGTGTTTAAAAAAAGGGTTAAAAAAGTCGCCCTAACTAGGGAGGTGTTATTAATAACACCTCTTATCGATAACACCTCCCTGCCCTAACTTACTTTGAACAGGGAGGTGTTAATAATACCTCCCTGCTTTGAAAATGAACTAAATTTCCGACAATTTTTTCTTATTTTTTTCCAAATACCTGTAATTGCATTTTTGACCCTAAAAATTACACATCAAGGGGTACTTACACGTAAAGATATACCCTTAGGCTGTACTATCTATAAATGTCACAAATACGAATTACAGTATTGTACAGTAACATCGTGGAATCGATTTCTCCCTCTTGGACTACCGTGCTTCGGGGTCCGTTGGTTTTCTCCCTGGCAACAAAAATTTAGTTTCCTTCCCTAGAAACGTTAGTTTCCTCCCGAGGAAAATTAAATTTTAAGTGAGGAAAATTTTCTTGTTGATTGTTGAAAGTGAAGAAGGTTAAGTTTTAATTGCAAAACAGACATGCTAGGCTACTCAGTAAGTCTTAAGACTTGGAGTTAAACTTTGTATATGCCTTAAATGACATATTCAGGGCCCAAAGCCTTGATCTAACGTTATACAGCATGGGCCACACGATTGAAAATGTTAGACCTCAAAATGAAAATTGTACATTGACAAATTTTCTAAAACTTGAAAGTATGAATAATTTAAGGCGGATGTTGTTCCCAAAGAAATAATGTTATCAAAGGTGTATCATATCATTCCCCATTGAAATAGAGTCTACAGGGGGGGGGGGGGGGGGGAATTAACGTTTTTAAGGAAGGAAACTAACGGGAACCACCGTGATTTGACTGGTAATATAATCAAGTCCTACAATACCCGATAATTAATGGCTTCGACTACAAAATTCCCTTTTCATTGAATTACAAGTGGAATTTACAAGAAGTAACCTTCTTGGCGTACGTTAATATAACAATATTTAGTCCTGGAATATCATGGGAGATACTTGGAAAAGAAATAGGAAAAATTTTGTGAAACTACAGCTGTAGTTTCAAAATACATTTGCTGATGCCATGAGAACTCCCTGACAACTCCCTGTCTCAACCATGCACCTCTCTCTAAATACACCTCCGTGATAGGGCCACCGCCCACCAGTGTTGAAGTGCTAAGGTCGAAGTATAAACGTAAATACACAATTGCCCGTTGTATAGGTCATTATTGACCAAATCGAGCTGAATTACGGGAATCAGGGAGTTGCGGTACTTCAGTAAATCTGTTGCAGTCCCATTTTGAATGACTCGAAAGCAGAGTGCATGTACTAACTGCAGTCTATTTAGAACAGGGCCATTCCTCAATGAATTTGGGGACGTCACCGTAACAGTCTACTCTATTCACGTCTGTTACATTTACTAAGCCCATGAAATTTCAATTTGTGACTTGCCAACATAAGTCTAATAGACGAAAGTTACCCATCGATGATCCCTGAACTGGACGGAAGAAAGGTGCGTTTCTTTTGGAAACTTATTGCATACAATAGCAAAAGACGTAATATTTGAAGTATTACTAACCTGAGCGCCTGGTCTTTGTAGAGCTGCAAAAAACTGGCAAAGAATTTTCACAGCTTGCTAAAGGACCGAGAGGCAGGTAGTGAGACGTTGCAAAACATAGTTGGATTTACTCGTGTGCACTGCACAAGCAACCAGATACTAAACACACCAATAACAAACGATCGCCTTCAAGTTAACGAAGTCCTTCGTTTACGTTACACGCTGTTAAAACTTGATTCCTGCTGGTATCGATCGAATTTCAACCCCTACAGGGTTATACGCTAGACTATATTAAATTCTGCTAATAAACTATTGTCAAGAATCTATTCTTCATACTCACGGAAATATATGAAAGACTTGTGGTAGGCTATATTGCCTGTTGAACTTAGCACAGCACTATGACTCAATTATTACTCTATTGCTGTACGTGAAGACTGCCAATTTTGTTGCCTTGCTTAGTAAATACAGACGTGGCCTGTGTTTCGTGCAGAGTGACCGCATTTATTGGCTTACGCGTTGAAGATTATTGTTTAAGGTGCAGGAATATATCGAATGGAATCAAAGATTATTCAAGCATGTCCCTGATGGTCTCAACACAACAAAAAAGAGATTCGGGCTATAAACAGAATCAGTTTAAAGTACTTGCACAATCAAGAATAGTTGCTCACAATTCCGGTAATCCTTTAAAACGGCATATTTATCTTTCCGCTTACTGACCTGGTAGGAAGTCTGCTTTGTTGGTTTCCAAGTCTGGAGAAGAAAACATGTATTTTCTTATTGCAGTGTTGCACCGTTATTCATCTCGTTTGCAAATGTATAATGAGGAGAAGGCACTGGGGAAAAACCCAAAACATAGACAAAACGTCTCTAAAAGGCATAATCCTATCACCCGAAAGTTCCATAAAGGCTCCCAGAACTGTGTAAAACTCATATTTCATCCTGACAGACACAGTCTCAGTTTATTGCTATAAGGTGAGCAGGCAAGACCCCAACGTGTAATCAAAAGTCTTTCAGTACAGTACGTGCTGTGTAGTATGAGCTACAGTTCTGTGCATTTTTGAACTTCAGCTGTCAATTAAAGACCTGGTGTGTTAAAATTTATGTGAACTGCCGGTACTACAAACTTAGTTTTAGGTGAGAGTTGACTACAGACTTTATTAGGGGCAAGAACAGTCACCCCATCTTAAAGTAGTATAGTAGCTACTCTCCTGTTTCATAATTAGCTGTTGACAGTCATGTGACAACAATTTTTCTCTTCAATTGCGAAATTTTGTAGACGTTACTGCTTGCTTTACATTAAAGGGCCAAACCTCTCACCCCAAACTACAATTTTGGTACGGGGGTACCGAAATTCTCAATTGGCTCAGCTCTTTGACTGACAGCTAATTCAAACAATGCAGAGTACCAAAGCTTATATTACACAGCATGAACGGTACTGAGAGTGTTTTGATTATATAAATTGAGTTTTTCTATACTCACCTTGAAGCAATAAACGGAGATGGTATCTGGATGAGGATGAATTTCAGACAATGGTGGGAGAGGCTTAATTAAGAAGGTTAGGAGAATTGGTACTGTTTGGGGTGAGAGAACTGGGCCTTTAAATAAGCAATATTGAAGTTATAAAATATGATGAAAGATACCTTGAAGAGAAATTAGAGGGAAAATGTGGTATTTAGCTGCCGCATTAAAGTAAGTTGGGGGGGGGGGGACTGCTCTTGACCTTTAAGCAAGCATGGCGTAGCCACAGTACCCTTTGGGATGAAAAAAAGGGGGGCAGGACACATCACTGTAAGAGTTTCGTCGGTCGGGGTGTAAGGGGAGAGGAAATTTCATTTCCCTTTGGAAAGTTTTTGCCTCTTTTAAGAAGCCGAGATACAAAATGTCGTAAAGGTTTTAGCTTTGGTGGTTAATATGAATGACATTTTTATCTTTTCACTGGCAGTGCAAATATTTTTATTGGAAGATTTTTTTCCCCGGCCAAGCTTGTGTACGTGACTACATTTAATCTCAGACCATGACTTGTGAGATACGAAAACGGGCAAGGAAAACGTTGTGCCTTCCTGAATTTTTCCGGACAACTTGGAAATTTCGGCAAAATTTGAAAAAAAGTGTGGCCAAGCATGTAGGAATATGGGCAATGTTCAAGAAATCTGGTCAAAATTTGTAGGGGTTTGGAAAAATGTGTATAAACTGAGGCCAAACTTGTATAAAAATGCACAAAAATTAGGGCAAAAATTAAGGTTGTCCCATACAGCCATGGGCTTCAATCAATGTCATGTAACATTCGAACGGATACTGTAAAAACAATTCCAAGGCTAGTGAAATTCGCTCAAAGAAGAGTGAAATTCAATCCAAGAACTGAATAGTCAGAGTAACATCTCATTCTTCAAAGAGTGCCTGCATGGATCGCTCCTTGTTTAAGAGTGGTCCCTGTGTGCACTCCATTACGAGTGAAATTTCGCTCTGTTTGGAGTGAATTTCCGCTCTGTTAGAGTGAACTTAGGTTCACTCTAACAGAGCGGAAGAGGAGTCAGAGGAGTGAACTTAGGTTCACCCCTCTGACGAGTCAAGTTTCACTCTTTTTATTTTAGGTTAAAATTAGTTGGCAATAGTTCAATAAATACCGTGCTTAAGCCTAGCTAACTGATCGGAGAAAATAAACCAGGATTTTTCAAGGTGCCATTTTGCGTTAACTGAAACTTACTTTGACTGAAAGGAAGGGTTTACGTTCCTTCCTCTTACAACCAGTGGCGGAGCTAGGGATTTCGGTCGGAGGGGACGAAAATGGTCTGCAGGGCGCTTCGAAGGAGTACATACCCTGCAGCACGATCTTACTCATGGCTTTTCAGACTTTTCATTTGGTTTTCCCCACCTGGTAGAAGACTTCTTTGCCATTTCTCCTCAGCAACTTTTTCTATTAAAAAAAGTTTAAATTTTCTATCCATGGGCGTTCGCAAAAGAAAATAGGGGGAAAAATATTTATAGGGGAAAAGCTCCGTGCCACGATAAGTTGGCGCGGAGCGCAAGAAAATTTTGGCCCGAAATGCCTCCCAGATCGCTAGAAATTGCACTTCTTGAGCCTATTTATCCCGTGTGGGGAAACACTGAGTGAACTATTAAGAAATGTTGATGTTAATTTTTTGTTCGTCTTTTCCTTTATTGTTTATTCGGGGTTTTTTTTCAAGTTTTTTTTTATTTTCCAGGGGAAGGAAAGTCCCCCCTTGCACCTACCTGCACAAGCCCATGCTTCTTTCCCTCTCTTTTACATACTATTGTGAAGGCGGCCATTATATTTAGTGTTATTGTCCAGTACAGATTTAAGATTTAAACGTAATAATAGACTACTTTGTGAAGACAAAGATTAAACCTGCTAGAACCAATAGCAAGCAACCTTAAAGGGTGAAAAATTTTGGAAATTAATCACCGTTAGGTGTACATTTTTGGCATCTGGAAATCAAGATAAGTACACGAAGAAATATTAATTGACATAATTTACATATATGTGATCACTCATTAATTAAGTACATTGAAAGAAATACCCAAGAAAAAAGGTCTGCTTGGCTGTCTAGACACCGAACTCATAAGAAATAAAAGTAGCCTAAACTTTATTAGATGGAATTTCTGGTTTTTGAGACCACGGAAGTACAGAAAGAAGCAGTATCATGACATTATTGGGCAGTGTCAGATGACCAATCTGCAAATCTGCATTTACGGAATAAAATAGCCATTTATCATGAGAACGGTCACTCGAAGAAAAGCAAAATGGAAACTGCTCATACTCTTAAACCATTACTACTATGATCAGATGATAACAGTTTTATTTTAACCAGAATACTCCCTTCAAATTAATTTGAAAATGTTGTGGAAGCTGTTTTGGTAACTTTGTAAACTCTTTTATCGCCTTTGTTGACAATTATTATCCCCGACAAGAAGAAAGCTATTTGCGCTACAATTATTGTTGCGCCCTCTGCCTCTTTTATTGGCCGGGAGGGTGAATTTAATGTGTCTTAGTGTGTATTTTGCAAGCTTATTATCATGCTTGGTTTGGAAGCATACATTGGTGCTTATAAGCATGAAGATACTTTTCCACAAAATCTGCCACTATTACAGATGACCCTTTTCATCAGAACGAAGTACAAATAGTAAAGTTAATGGTACCTGTTTGAGCATTTTGTTGTCTGGGACTTAAAACAACGCTATTAAATCATGTCTTTTGCCAATAATGCATGGTATAGGATTGAAGTATGTTAAAAAAAACCTAAACTAAAGGGCGCCGACAGACGATTTTGGTCCGTCATGGTGGGGGGGGGGGGGGGCGCCCCCTGACCATATGGCAGCTCCGCCACTGCTTGCAACCATGCTGTACCGGATTGGAACATGAGTCATTTCTCTCCAAGACGTTCCCTCCCAAGACAAAGTGGGTAAAATGATCCCTTTTCACTGGTCTGTATAAAGTTCTTTCACTTTACGTCACAATTGGTAAGTCACGCCAACTGGTAGGCAAAAATCAGCAGTGTTTCAATTTGCACGTCAAAAGGCTTGGCTTGTTAAGTATTGTAAGCATTCTAGAGGAATAAGTACCCATACGCCGTCACGTGATGCCTTAAATGCAAAAATTGTTTTAACGTAAAGTTAAGGCGTGCATGTAACAGAACTTAGTACGGTATGCTACTGAAACAATACGTTCTTTTGGAAGTATATTTTGCGAAATTTTATACCTATTCTTCATAATGTCAATAAACTAATAAACGTTAGTGTCAGTATTTCCGAGTTTTCGGTCTCTGAAGGAAGTATATTGTCAATTTACTTTAAAAGTTATCATTTTTTATGCTTTTGCGATGAGAGTTTCAATATTTAGAACTACAAAACATTGAGTGTCATAACCCGTTGCGGCAAATACTCTTACCTAGAAAATGTTAACTGACAAATGGAGTGCTTTATAAATTTTATGGAACATTGCGTTTGACTGTGCCACTTATACAGTAGGATCAATTTTTCATTTGGATTTGTCAAAAATGAGTTGAAACTATAGGCAGCGGGAGATGTGTTCTATCGGCGTTGGGCCCAGGGCCCGCTTAAAGGTCCCTGGTGGGGTCCGGGGGCAAAGCCCCGGTAGGGGTTCCAAGAAGCGAATCCCCCGAAAGCTCAGCGATTTTAGTGATTTGAGAGGCTTCAAAGTGGTAGAAAATCATATTCATATTAAGGATTCTAAACTATTATTTTATTATGGAGTTGGGTGAGTTAAGGGACGAGAATGGTATCAAGAAGTGCTATGGCATTTGATTAAGAAGAAACATAATTTACAGAAAGTTTAGGGGGCAAAACCAAAATTTTGAAGCTACTCAAAGTTGAATATGTGACTGACAATTTGAGACAGGGCATTTTTAAGAGATCCAAAGTTTTGGGGGACATTTTACTAATAGGGAGTTCTATACAAAATCCAGAAGCAATATGCGTGGGGTTCAGGGGTCCGAAACATGGCGGAAGAAGCTCTGAAATTGAAGGCTTCTTAGGGGGCTTAATGGAAGCAAAAAGTACCTTTGTATAGGTATTACTAATAATCCTAAAAGGGACGTTATTACTGGACAAAGGTGTGTCACTGGGACAAATAAGGGGACTGGGGACATGCCCCTCGCTCAGTATGTTTAAAAGGCCCTGATTTGAGAAGGAGAAAGATAATTTGAAAAAGAAGATAGCTTTCTTTTAACTGTTTGAAGGGCGAAAATTAACTCACCTACAGGTTTTCGTTAGTATGGCCTCGGAAGTTTTGCAACTAGTCACAATATGAAAAGTAATAATTGAGCCAAAGAATAGCCGAAGTGTAATTATAGCAACTTAAATTTGTTTTATTACTTTTGAAAAAAATCAGTTTGCGACATTATTATTGGGGATTATCGGGGGCACAAATCTCATAAAAAATATTGGGGGCCAGGCACCACTTGGGCCCGCTTTCGCCGCCTACGGTTGAAATAGAGCCTGTGCAAACTTCAGCTCAATTTGACCAATTTTAGTGCCATTTTTATTGTATTATTCCCCTTCGTGAAATGTCGTCGCTGAGTAGCGATTATGGCGGAAAAACACGCAGCCTACTTATCGTTCAAGGCTGGCTCTCTACCTCAAAATTTTACAGGTCAGACATGGAAATTTGTAAGAGCCATTAAAAACCCAAATTGTGAGTTATGACCAAAAGGGGTGGCATGTCCCATTTGAAGACTTCTTCAAGGAGTTGGGGGTATGGAGGTAGCCTAATGTTGTGTAGGTAACGGACCATGTATAATAAGAGGTTCGCTCCCTCTACATAAGACTGTGAGTGGTCGAATAAGTTGCACCAGATATTTTGCTTACGATTTTACCCAATACCAATACTTCTTCGTTTAATGAAAAGAGCTCATGCATGTAAGTTTGGACTTACTACAAGAGGTTTTGAACATACATTCTTTTCGACCAGGTGCAAGTAAACCCAGCCTCCAACTCACTTGTAGCATAATGACACAGTTTAGGGCTTTAGCAGGACTGTGAATATTGTTTTAAAGCCATATGCTATCCGCCGATCCGCTCATCGCCACTCCTTTTAAAATGCATTCGTACCAGAGAAGCCATTAATCTTCTGCAGGCGCGGATTCAAACTCTTCGACCGGGTGGAGGGGGGGGGGGAGAGGGGGGAGGAGGGCGAAGCGGTGAAGGACCATCATTGGCGCGAAGCCTCAAAAAATTTTGAACAGTCGCCACCCCTCAGGTAGCCCACGCATTGAAAGTTGAATTTTACAGTCTATAGGCAGTTGCTATTTTTAGCAATTTTATAATGAAATTTATACTTCAATAAAAATAATCAAATTTCACAACGATCAGAAAATTATCAGATAAAATGTACCATTATTAGCCCGGCTTCAGATTGAGCCAAGTGCCACCTGGGATGGTCATTAATGCCACTATGTTTTTTCGATTCCCTGACATGTCTATAAACAGAAAAATTCAGGTATATGGGTATCTTCGGGTGGGTTGGGGAAATATATCGGGGTATCTGTCAAGAGTCAGGGTGCTGAAAAATAAAAAATTTAAGGGGTAGAGGAAAGAAAAATGGCTATAATTTTTCATCTAGAAACTCGAGAGTTGCAAACTACCCCTCAAAATACTTGCAAAGAAATTGTCTTTTAGTTAATATACAGATTTTGAGAATCACGTGACTTTTGAGGTCATTAAAAGCCAAAAAGGTACGAAATTTGACCTTTGACCTAAATTTTGACTATGCTATTTTAAAATGTAATTGTGTATAGTTAATCGATTCATTTGTCCTAGTTTGGCCTGAAATAATTATATTACATGTCTTCAGACAATTTGAGGCTACTAATGGTCATTACAGGCTATGGCCCACAGGCATCTCACAGACAACCCTACAACTCTCCGTCGCAATACTTTTTGGAAACGTTACGATCCGCTGAACACGAAATCGAGTGGTATTAGTAAATATTTTGGGTCTCGCCTGTTCAAAATGGCTGCAAAAAACAAAATGGTGGCAAACATTTGAATATTTTGTGTTAAATAATAATAACGAAAATATTCTTAAAAAATATTTTTGAGGGATCGACTTTTAAAATTTAGTCATATTTTATGACAAGTATTCCAGAATTAATTTTTGGGACTGTTTTGGTGAGATTCAGGTTAACCAAGACGGAAAAACAACAAAATGGCTGCCAAACTAAATGAAATATTTCAAAAAAATTGTGAAAAAATGCAAATTTCCACATTCCTGAATCACAATGATGTTAAATAATGTTTGAAAATAATGGCGGGACTTGACCATCCTAGATACAAGAGTATTTGTCATTCAATTTGTCGGAAATGTACTGAAGAAGTAAAAACAATACAGTAAAAATTCTCCACAAAAATAAGAAGATAATTGAAAAAATACAAATAAATGTCAGAAAATAATCACTAAAAATATATTTCGACTAAAAATTTCTAATATCTTTATAGAAAATTGTACATAATTCTCAAAACATGATATCTGGTATTTTATGCAGGACCCCATACTAACCAAGATGACGGAAACAACAATATGGCCGCCAATAAAACGATCATAATGTATAAAAAATAATAAGAAAAATATTGATTAAAAATATTTTTGACACAGTTGCCCTTAATTTCTGGCCAGATTTTATGACAAATAATCCTAATTTACTTTTTAAAATACTTCTTTTGGAATTCAGATCAACCAAAATGGCGGAAAAGGAAAATGGCCGCCGATGCATTAATTATGTTGATATATCATGACGATAGGAAAATAATCATTAAAAAGTACTTTTGGCACAGGAAAACCTAATCTGTGTATAGGATGTATAGGAACCTCCTCATTAGAAAATTAGCTGGTATGCACATGGTGCAAACCAGGTTTACATAATTGCAACATGAGATTATCATGATGGTACCCTTTACACTCAAAATCCTTTTTACACTCAAAATCCTTTTTAACTTCAACAGTCTGACAGTGGGTGGCAATCACGACATTCAAAATTTCATCGAACATACTTTATAAAACTCCTTGTGTTTAGTCAGAACTCTTAGCTCAGACTCGGAGGCTTAAATTTCCGAATGTACACGAGTGGGAAATTGCATGTGACTAATTATCTCTTGAAACCCACTAACTCAATTTCAGAGCGTTTCCAACCAAAAGGACTATAGTAATGATATGCATCTCAAAATTATTTTCTAGCCAACAACTGACTACCAAAGTTCATATCAAAGGTTTCTACACACTTGATCCCCACAAATTATAGACCTACGCATCAAATAAAAACATAGGCGACGAAATACGTATTCAAAATCATAGCCTTATTATCCATTATTCGCATGCATCACCCAACACAATGGCCTCGATTCGTGCGTTTTGCATCATGAACGCTTTTTTGCCTTTTTGCTCTCGAATTGTAAGATGCGTTTGACGCTTCTCCATGATTTTTTCTGATCGTTTTCCCTCGAAATCGATATCTCCCGTAGTGTGCCAATTGCGGTCAGTGTGACAAAGGGTCACGTGACCTCTGGTGCAGCATTGCGTAGAGCGATTCAATTTTGTTAAAGGGGAAGTTTAGGCAAAAATTTAATTTTCATATGTGAAAGAGGAACAAAATCTACACAGTGTGGTGAAAGTATCATTCAAATCGGACATGTATTTTTTGAGATATCAGTAAATGAAGTCAGCAGATTTGTGTTCAAAAGTGAGTTTGAGGGCAGCAGAGCTTATATCACTCCCTCAGATTGACAAGGAATGCTTTGTTTCCCTTTGTTTTATCAGACTATAGTGTTAACCTTGAAGTAAATAGGAGTATGACCTCCCCGGGGGATGCAAAGTTCGTAAAATTCCCATTCCACTTATGCAATCACATTTTAATAATATGGGGTTGTTGATGAGAAACCCAGTATAAAGTTTAAAGAAAAACAAAAGATTGCGCATTATTGTGGGGATGTGATGTCATATGTGCTTGCTTCAAGTTCCCTTTTTGTTGAAAATGTGAAAACTTAACGTGCTTATATCTTGGACACCACACATCGGATTTCAATGCAAATTTCACTGAAATGCTCAGAATAAGTACCTCTCTAACATACCAAATCCTGTTGTGACCTTAAATCCTTCTTTTAAGCTCCATTTTGACTCTTTTTAATAACCTGCTGACATTAACCATTTCGTATTTCGGAGATGTAAGTAAATTATGGACCCAATCTAAATCTGAATTGACATTTGGTAGGCGATGTACAAGATGTAACCACACGGGTGCCAATTTTCGTCAACAATCAGTAGACGCAAACTATAAAACCATTTGAACGCATTTTGGTCTGATTTTAATAACACAATGGTCGATCTATTGGGGAAGGGTAATAGAAGGCTCCCAGATAGCGACTGCATCCTAATTTGGGCGTTCGAAAAGTTTGCTCACGCACATCTCTTATACAATGGACAAACTTTGATAACTGAGACAACAGACAAGGGTCAGAATATTGCGACGTATGTTCAGATAACGTGCCGTCTGCGAAGATAGTTTAACTAAAGAGAGATATTCAACTCAATTCAAGGAGATATACATTATGCATTATTTCAACGAACCCAGCCCGCGGAATGGGACACTGGTCTCGCAATGGGTATCAAATTGAATTCGAAAGTGTTTTGATGCCTTCCGATTCACCGCGAAAGGATAAAATATGAGTTTGGACCAGTAAATACATTTCTATGATGCATTTTCGCTGAGACAAAGTGTCCTAAAAGGGATCAAAATACCTGAACACAGTGAACAGACAGCAAAGTATTTGCACAGATGGTGGATTACCTGCACAGTCGTGACCTTCCATAACCCTTTGGGTGTTCCATAAACTTGTGACTGCGAAAAGAGTTCGGGAACTTACGCCCATGACCACTGATCCACAGTATATAGATCAGTGCTCATGATATAGTAACAGCTATTCCCCTACTTCACTATAGCACACCGTAGATGTAGTTGTCAGTTCCCCCACGGTAACACCCACGAGAGATTTTGATAGCGTCTGTGTTGTGAGAACAGGAAGGTTCAGAACGGTGATCCTGAAAAAATTAAAGTATTCTCCTAGAATATATTTTGCTTGTGCCTCAGAAGTAAGCTCATACAAATGGTATGCTTGTTTTCAATACTTTTCAATGAAAAACAATTTTCACTGTACACTATTGGCAGATGATCAAAATGAGGTTGTGATTACCTTCTTTATTAAAGCTCTCGCAACTTACCGTTTATTGTTTATACTGATCTGTTTTACTCTTTGTTTTTCCAAAGTTATGACAGTAACTTTGCACTTCAGTTCTAACGTACATTGTCGATGTGAGTGTACTGCACTCTACTTGCATTTATACCGTATTAATTTACTTTTAACGGTGTTACCTTACTGAGGACGCTCTATATGTACGGAAAGTATTCTTGAGTAATGTAGTATGTACGTCGCAGTGTCGGATTTTCCTTTCCTGCAAATATCTTTCGGTACCAGTATATTCCCCTTTTTCATTTTTTAAATGTATTACATGCGTGGAATGCTTAATTTGAGTAAAATAAGAAAGTTTTGATTCATGTTGGTTACGTTCTAGACAATGAAAATTTGCCTCTTCACTCTGTTGAAAAAGCAATTTCGATAAATTTTCAGCCAATTCAAAATACTGGCGACCCTTCGTGGAGCTCAAGTCCTCTGTCGGAACTCTTGGGTGCGCCACTGTGGAATCGGGAAAGCCAACTCCCCTTGGTTCCGCACCTGATCTTTCCAAAGTAAAGTCCAAATTGTAATTTGTGCTCAGTTTAATCAGTGTAATCCAAACACTGTCAGTGCAGTGCATGCTGGTATTATGAGATTCGGTACTCTGAATTTTAACTTGCTGTCAATCAAAGAGCCGCGCCAATTGAGAATTTCTGTGGACTACAAAAAAAAAAATGTATTTTGGGGTGAGAGGATTAGGCCTTTGGATCTTCCTTGTAGCAACAATACTTACCTTCCTATCCTCTACGTGCCGAGTGGCACATAAGGCCTCCACGCACTTTCTCCAAAACACTCTATCTCTTGCCTGAAACCTTGCTTCATTCCAGCAAACATATAATTTTGCAGGTATTCCAAAGTCGTTTCGCCTAGGGAGCTAAAAATGGAGAAAGCCCCGTCATCTCGTTCTTTCAGAGTCCAGTAACAAAGACCCGGAAGATACTGCTCTGATCTTTATCCAATACATGTGAAACGTATTCAGCGTTTTGCCGGAAACGACCGTTAAACCACTTTTAAGTTTCACAATTCCATTTTTATTCCAATTTCTTCTTCAAGGACTGAATGTGCCTGTTTAAAACTAAACAAGAGTCTAAATATTAGTTACGATTTTTCAAACAATACAACACACTTTGCCCTGTTAAAACGTTACACCTGACGGAATCGTGTTGAAATAATTTTGATCACTTTGGCGGCTGGGAATGTGATTCCAAAGAGGTTAATAATCCCGTGATCTCTCTCAACTGTAGCATACGACCAGAACCGTTGTCCCTACTATCTAATCTCTATAAATCCGGAGGAATTTCAGGAATCAGATAATGCAACTTATGGTTTAAAGGCCCAATGCTCTAACCCCAAACAGTACCAATTCTCCTAACCTTCTTACTTAAGTCCCTCCCCCCCCCCCCCCCCACATGTCTGAAATTCATCCTCATCCAGATACAATCTCAGTTTATTGTTAAAGAGTAAGTATGGAAAAACTCAATGTGCATAATCAAAACACAGTACAGTTCATGCTGGGAAATTTGAATCTTGGTCCTCTGCATTGTTTAAATTAGCTGTCAATCAAAGGGCTGAGTCAATACAGAATTTTGGTAAACCCCTATAAGAATTGGAGTTTGCGGTGAGAGAATTGGTCCTTTAAGTGACAGTTATGCACCTATATAGTACAAATGAAAAGCAGAACGAGCTTTTCCCTATCTCTTCCAGCCCCCTGAACAGGCCAACATGGTAGCGCAGCACCTTGAAATAGGGTTTACGAAGGACCGTTTCGGGGGGGGGGAGGGGGAGGGTGGAAAATGAGCACGAAAAAGAAACAAAAATTTTTTAAACATGCACTTCCTTAGACAAGATGGAATTGATATATGAATACAGGGCTGAAGTAGCATCAGGGGGTTGCTGGTAGCATACATTAACAGTGTTAAGTTGAAACTTGTTCTTTGTAGTTACTTTGTAAAAATAAAGCTCAATTTTTTAGATAACTCACATTTTATGGTGAAAGGTGATCTTCGTGTCATTTCGACAGTCTACGGTTGGCAGACTCGAGTCACGACCTTATAAAAGGTGCAGTGTGTCAGAGAAGTTGCGTATTGTTTATTATTGCTACATTTCTTGGTTATAAAAGACATGAGTGACTGTAGTATATGAGACGGTATTTAGGTTCTGAAAACTACATGGGAAATATAGGTATTCTAAAAAGTGACGCAGCTACAGAGGGTTACAAGATTGCGATCTCCTCGGCTCTGAAAAATGTGCATGAAAATTCGCCATTTGTGACGGTGACTAGATCATCAAGTAACACCTGTCAGTGCAGTTTTCCCAATTTTTCGTTCATGAAATTATGGATTTTCTCTATTACAAGTTTTAATTTTTAGTTAATAGTTTAACAAAGCAAAATGTTGCTCTCGTTTCCCGCTTTCGCAAACATTGCTTTCGCTCATCAAAGTGAGTTCTGGAAACTTTTCCGATCTCTGGAATTGGAAAAATAGAAAATTTGTATTATCATCACATCACCACATCATCAAGTGACAACTGGTTAACCGCAGTCCTGTTTTCATTTTTTTATTTCATGAAATTCCACATTTCCAACCAACAAAGCATTTGATTTTTTAAATATTTGTCAATAAAGGCATCAATTTTCGGAAACTTTTAAAACGTCGTCGCGGTGAGCATACTCAATTTCATTTTAATTTCAACGATCTTCAGTCCCCATTAAATCTCAAATTGTTTACTAATATGAAGGGCAGATTCTTAAATAATCTCCTAAGTTTTCAAATTTCCCAAATTTTCTGCAAAGAGCTCTGATATTCAAATATTTGTTTAAAATTGGGAAAACTTTGAACGTGCTTGAGCTTTGCAAAATTTGCTTCTATGAAATGGTAGTGCTCACGCTGAAAAAAATAAAAAAATTTGGGTGCTCATTCCATTGTAAAAAGTCCGGTTACTCCACTGTTTCTACACCTTCGAAATTGCCGTGTGAGGGGTCTCAGAAGAACGACAATCACCTGTTAGCCTGCGTAGCGCCTCTGTTGCTGCCACCGACCCCACCCCCTTAGGTTGCCACCCCTTAGTTTTTTCAAAATGATGAGCTGGACGAGAAAACTTTGTCCGCTCCGCGGCTTATCATGCACCCGTCGTCTCTCATACTCGGAGACTTTTAAATTAGTTAATACGTTTTGACACAGTCTATCGAAATCCAAGTTTTCTACCACCGGAATCGTTTTTGCACAATTCAGTCCTATCAGCTCCATTGCAAGTGTGCTTGACTTTGGAGAAATTAAATCTTTTGCGCTTTTGAAATTTACTGTGTTCTGTTCGACCCTAAGTTTCTTTGTACAGCATTTGATAGCCTCTCCCGTCCTTTCGGGAATTTAACGCTTTTGTCCAGTTGCTGACGTCCTGTCGGCCATATCCGGGTGCCACCTCGTTCGGTGTATGTGTATGATTTTTTATTCATATCGTAACTGCATGCCGATTGAAAAACGACCTGTAACTTAGTCACTTTCGTGCTATTTCGCTTTAAATAGGGATTGTCGACATTGCTACGTGTTCAGTACAAACAATCGACATTACACTTTCATGCGTAAGGTGCGCATCTTCAAAATTGGCCTCGACCGTGCAATCAGTACTTATACACTGCTGGGCGGGCATGGTAAGGCCCACAGTCTGCTACGAAGGCAAAGTCAGTACAGGTAGTAAAACAGGAGTTCCGAACCATTCATGTTTTTACCCGTGGGTAATTTTAAAAAGTAAAGTTTGCTCATTATGTTTTCTTTTTTCATCCAAATCGTACTCCAAATCCCACAAAAATACCATCCTCCAGATCCAGAAACCAAATACTAGTTACTCCTTGTTAACGACCCTTATTGTACGCCAGTGTAGACTGATCTGCTGATAGAGGCACAATTTGGGTTGCGATTATGGCGAATATTTTTAAAAAAATTATGGGCTTTTGGAGATAGTTTTTCGAAGAAAATTTTGACTTGTAACAAAATTTGAAAAATGATGGTTTTGCAGCGAAGAATCTGACTTTTCTTTTCATCAAAATCAAGAAGATAAGGGGACAATAATGACCATCAGGTTATACATTTTATCTTAGTTTCATGCAGTAAGGCTCTGACAAAACTGGAAAATTTTTGTAATATTTGTTTTTCTCTTTTAGGCACTAAATATTTGAAAGTCATTAGCTTATAGGTTTGTTAGAGAGAAGCTGGAATTTTTGGAAAGATAACTAGGTTTTCAAAAAGGAAATTAAAAAAGTTAAAGAATCTCCCTTCAAGACCAAAATTAATTACGATACATATCGAGGAGTCTGAAGTTCGTTTGATTTAAAGTACGGTTTAAGCATCGGAATTGGAAAATTTCTGAGAATTATTTTCTTCAATAAATTATTTGCAGTATTTGCCTCCCCTGTAAACAAAATTAATTTTTGGGAGGGTGGGTGGGTGGGGGGAGGGGACTGAAACTTATACTAGGAGTTCCTTTTTATTGTTCTGTGTTCAGAGAGGAAATTGGATCATTTCCCCCACAGTGGACCGTGACGTGACCATTCTCTCGCTGGCGTTACCTTGTCATATATGTCTGTGTAAGACGCAAAGCAACTGAGGTTATGATCGATGTTTTCCCTGTTTTACTCATATTTTTATTTAAGAAGCGATATCATTAGATCATTGAATATTGTAAGCCAGCTGAAACATTGTCTCAGCGGAACATTTTCATAATTCCACCGAGCGAAAATGCAAATTAACTTATATTTCATTCATTTAAAATGTAAGAGTAATATTCTATAAGCAAGATGAAATAAACTCTGAATGCAAAAGAAAAAAATTTAATAATAAACAGTCCGTGTCGTTAAAGTTGAGGGCTCTGGACTCAGGCAAGTTGTTGCGCTTCTCTCCGTTTCTCTCATGTACACTCATGCCTGTGCCGATCTTTTCATCAACACGCCATCTATAACTATCTCATTGATTGATAGCTATTGAGGGCGTGATCACCGCACTGTTCACAGGGCTTTATCTTCACGTATTAGGTAGAATAGGAGCTGCTACCGCTCTGAGTGTACACAACTGTGAGAGAGCACAAATCGCCACGAGAGGTTTGACCAAGTATATAGGGGAATACGGGTACCGAGTTTCCTTTCTGTGGGGCGCCAACTGCAAAATCGGTTTTTCATAACTTTTATATTTGTTTAAAGATCATGGTAAGGGTAGAATAGGATTAAAGTTACGCGGGCTGGGAAAATTTTGACTTTTCTTTCATAATCCGATGTCAGAATTACAAAATAATGGGCCCAAAAGCTGGTTGGGGGAAGGGGAAATTAAGGACTATTTTGGCCTATTTCCAGGAAGCTGATTGGGCCATTCGCATGGATCCTCTGAATTGCCATTCCGCGAAAAGTTTGCATTGTGTCATCGTTTGAGCCTAAATCATTTGTGTTGCAAAAGGAAGTTATCTCATTAATGGCCTTGAAAATTTTGAAAATGTGCAATTCTTACATGCTAAAATGTGCAGGTCTTACATGCTAAAATGGCAATTCTCCATATGCTGACAATTCCAGATCTTCCAAATGAGTTTCGCCCAGCCATCCCCAAATTACCTCGAATCGACTGTATATTTAAGTGGTTAGAGCATCCGACTTGCATCCGGTCTGTCTGGACCGTATGGAGTTCTACTCCTAGCTAGGTCACGGCGAAGACTGCTTGAAAATAGAACTTACTGCCATTGTAATTGGTGCTCAGCTGGTAAGTTAGCAAGTTAGACAGGGTTTAAAGTGTACCTGAAGTCAAAAGATTAAAAAATATATGTTAAAGACCATGAAAATCAATTCTAACAGCTCAACTCCCATCTTCATAGGACATTCCTGAGCTGAGATATCAAATGTTGAAGTTAATTCACTCAAATAAAAATGGCACATTGCCCGATAATTTGTGATGTCATTCTTGTACCACTCAAATTACAATCTTTGTATTTCTTTGTTTTTCCGAACGTTACTGCACCTTGTAACAAGGTGTGACAACAATCTTACTCTTATGAGGTGATGTAATTAATTGAGCCCTCCTTGTGCAACATGCTATGCAAGCAAACAGGAAGTGTTCAAGGTCATAAAACATTTCTAATTTTAAAGGGAAACAAAGCATGTTATGTGAAGTTGTGCAACAAGAAAGTCACAAATTATTGTGCAATCCACCAATTTCTTTTAAGTGAATAAATTTGAACTTTTGATATCTCGGCTCAGAATTTATTTTTCATGCACTTAAATATATATTTTTGAATTTTTGACTTAAGGTACACTTTAAAGGATGTTTCTAACCAATTGATTTCAATGGCTCATCATCCAGCCTCAGCCTAATCTACAATTTTGTAGTAAATCACAGAAATTCAATTGGCACAGCTTTTTGAGTGACAGCATAGTCAAAAACTGCAGAGCACCGAAGCTAACATTACACAGCATATTCTGTACTGAGAGTGATTTGATTATACACACTGGCCTTTTTATACTCACCCTGAAGCAATAAACTGAGATTGTGTCTGGATGAGAATGAATGTCAGACAGGTGTGGGAGAGGGTTAAGGGGCCAAACCTCTCACCCCAATCTACAATTTTGGTACGGGGGTACCGAAACTCTCAATTGGCTCAGCTCTTCGATTGACAGCTAATTCAAACAATGCAGAGTACCAAAGCTTATATATGTTACACAGCATGAACAGTACTGAGCGTGTTTTGATTAGATAAAATGAGTTTTTCTACACTCACCTTGAAGCAATCAACTGAGATTGTATCTGGATGAAGAAGAATTTCAGACAAGTGTGGGAGGGGCTTAAGTAAGAAGGTTAGGAGAATTGGTACTGTTTGGGTGAGAGAACCAGGCCTTTAAGTACGTAGGTAAGGAGAATTCCAACTGTCTAGGGTGGAGCTCAGAATTGGCAATGGAGTATGAGAAATCCAGAGATATTACAAGCATATGTACCAAACTTAAAATGGCTCGATGACTCCTCATGGAGACCGAATCGGAGGGGCGGAAGTGCTGATCACTGATCAGTCGTTTTGACAGCTAATATTTATTGATATCTTCCGGCAGTATGAATACGTGTGATTTTAAAACACTGGAATTCTTGCAAACGCCGTTTTCAATAATTTCCACTTACATGAAACAGTTTTAGGCTTCTTCGCCGGCTTTCTACTGAAAAACATTTGAACATTAACGCCCAACGACTGACTTGGAAGTTCATTGGCATGCTGATTGGTCAGTTTCTATGGCATCTTCACAAGCGCACATCTGTGCACGCGTTTACATTCTTACGCGCTTAAAACACATAAATCAACTACTGCGTTCTGTTTCCAAGCACGCGGAAGTACGCGTCAATTATTCCGGACTTCACAAGGAGAAATGCATTGTGCGCGTACAGAACTCGCTTTGAAAATGCACGCACGCTGACAACTCGTCACAATGCAATTTTCTGTTACGAGTGCGTCATTGTGCACGCAGAGAACCGAATAGAACTGTGCGCATGTCAAATGAACACTTCCGCCCCTCCGATTGAGCCTCGGTGAGGAGTCAGAGCGTCTCACAGTGTAGGGATAGGAGTTTGGTATCTACGTTTACAATATCTTTGGAGAAATCAAGCAAGTGCCCCACGCGGACTTATGAGACAGAGCATTCACGTGTACGTAGATGACCGTCACCGGCTGGGACAAAAAAGGCGCACCAAGATGGCCGCCGTGAAGGTATAAATCGTCTGATTTGACGACGACTCTGTAATATTTTAAGCAAAAGTTAAACTTGAATGGGTAGAAATATCATATTCGTGCAATACGTGAAGTGATTTTGACCTTACCTTGCCATATTTCAAAAATGTTTCAACTTTCTTGCAAAATATGGTGACATACTTGAGCAAATCCAAACTTTTACCCAAAACCATAGCATACGGCCATCTTGGTGCCCGCTTTCTGACATTACACTAGACAAAATATACCGTGCAGTATGCTCTGTCCATGTATAGGAAGTCCGTGGTGCGCCAGAACTGGAAATAGGCCTTGGCCAGCCCACCTTATACCAATTGGTTACAATTGGAAACTGAGCCGTAAAACCTTATCTAACTAACCATAAATTGTGTCGCTTTTTCCTCCTGGTACAGACACAAACAGTTTCTTTCTTACAGACATACATTTTTCACCAACACTTTTCCAACTCCCCAACCTACTTACATCTAGCCCTTTCTACATCTGCCGATAAGTTCATTCTTGTCCTTCACACCTACCTAGTTTTTGTCTTTACGGTACATCCTAATGAGCATGACATGCCCTAATGCAGTGGTTCTCAAACTTTTTCAAAATACCGCCCCCATACAGCACCCATGACTGATCCAACGCCCCCCCCCCCCCCACCCAACATGGCATCATATTTATATAACTCTTTGACTGTGAGTTTTCAGCTTTCAATTTCCAGCACCAAAATGACCCAGATAAGTTTTATATTGGGTAAATTTTTGTCAGTAGTTGCTAAACCTTTCGGAGAAGACGGTCTTTGTCAACCACTCTGCAACCTCCTAGGTTGTATGAGGAATGCATGAGAACCTCCAGAGACCCCCTAGTCAATGCCAACGGCCCCGATTGCTTGCAAACTTCTCAGGGCCCCCTTGAAACTTTTCAACGCCCCCCAGGGGACGGTAGGGACCACTTTGAGAACCACTGCCCTAATGTTTAATCAGAACACTCTCATTGTATACTGTGTAGTATGAACTAGTCTTTATTTTTTTTATTTTTTTTGTCAGTAAAATAGCTTTACCGATGGACGGAGATTTTTGGTACCCTCTGTTACAACCGATAATGTAAAAATTAATCGATAATGTAAAAACGACCGATAATGTAAAAAGAAAATACCGATAATGTAAAGAAAAAATACCAATAATGTAAAAACAACCGATAATGTAAAAAAAATCTTTGAACCGATAATGGAAAAACAAAATTAACCGATAATGTAAACAAAAATTACCGATAATATAAAAACTCTTCAAATGAGGGTTTCTTATGGTCCGATCTATATGTGTATGTCTGAGAGAGTAGTGTAGGTAGGCAGGTAAGCTGACAGGCGGCAGGTGGGCAGGGCGGGGAAGCAAATAGGTTCGTGTGTTGGTGCGTGTGTACATGCGTATGTGCTCATGTAACCTGTGTGAATTTATTGGTGTATGTACTCTAAACACAGTTTGACAAACAAAGCACTTGCTGCATTGTTGGGAATGAGAAAATTGCTGAAGGTTGGGCAAAACATCACGATTCTGCCTTATTATTACATTTACATTACAATTATTGTGTCCAATAAATTTAACGAAGTTTGCTAAAAATGTTTCGTTAGCTATGTTTCCCCAACATTGAGTACTTTTTGCCGATTTGTTCATAGAGTGTATAATTGACTATGTTGTGTCCGAGTGTAGCCTTTCATCACGGGAGTAGCCATGACTTTTAATGGGGGAGAGGTGGTCAACTACATTTTTTGAATAATAAAGTAACCTAAGATACAGGCTAACCTGGTGCTAATATCATTTGCATCATTAGCATCATTTCATGTCATTCTTCCTGTACTATTATAAAATATTTTTTTAGAATTCGATTGTGGGCATATGGCCCTTGGCCTCCCTCTAGCTACGCCAATGGCCTATACCTGGTTCATGACTGGGTTTATGAATACTCAATTGTCGCTATATCAGTGACGGCGCTACTGGGAGGGGGAAAAAGGGGAAATTTTCCCCACTAGAGTTTGTCCTTTTGCCCCCCCCCCATCAATAAGGTCAGTTAGGAGTTGGAATAACCCCCCAAAAATAATAATAATAATAATAACAAATAAATACATAAACAACGTACATCTCATGAGACTTCATTTTTCATCCAGATATACTCTAAAACCTCATAGCTTCCGGGAACTTTGTCACCTGGACCCTCATCCTTTGGCCCTTTGGACTCAGCTTCACGTTCCGCCTGTAAATGTTTGCCCCAACATTTTTCTTTCCATAATCAGCATTGTGTTCATGACAATTTGGGCAGAGCAAGCGGTGTGATAGGTGACTTTGGTGACCTTTTGTTTGAAACCAGCAGGCTAAGTGAGTATGATAAATGACAGTGTATTGCCCGGCCACTTATAAACTGAACAATCTGTCCGACTAGACCAGTAAGCTGTTTCCTGATCAGACAAGATTTCTTGACGTTTCTTCGGGCATGCATTTTCTTGAGCGTCAAGACGGAATTTGTAAACCCAGTCATAAACCACATATAGGATATTGGCGTAGCTAGAGGGATGCCAGACCATGCCCACAATCCAATTCTAAGAAAACATTTTGTAATGATACAGAATAACATCAAATGATGCTAATAATGCAAATGATATCAGCGCCAGATTAGCCTACATCTTAGGGTACTTTTATTATTAAAAAAATCCCCCGGACGGCGATCGGGTCCTGTAATTGACCACCCCCCTCCCCCCCCCCAAAGTCCTGGCTACTCCCGTGGTAGAAGGCTACACTCAGACACAACATAATCAATTACAGACACACTGCAAAACGGATATGCAAAAATCCCCCAATGTTGAGGAAAAATAGCTAATGAAACATTTTTAGGAAACTTCGTTAAATTTATTGGACAAAATTTATGTAATAATATGGCAAAATCGTGATGTACACACGCCCCCACCCGCGAAACTATTTGCTCCCGGCCCTGCCCGTCTGCCGCCTTTCAGCTAACCTGCCTACCTCTCTCAAACATACACACCTATAGGTAGGACCATAAGAAACCCTCGATTGAACAGTTTTTACATTATCGGTTCGAAGATTTTTTACATCATCGGTTAATTTTTTTACATTATCGGTTCAAAAAGGTTTTTACATTATCGGTAACTTTTTTTACATTATCGGCTTTTTTTTACATTATCGGTATTTGTTTTACATTATCTGTCAATTTTTACATTATCGGTTGTAACAACCGCGAGTAAAATTGTTCTTTGGGTTAACGAGTGGCTGTCTTTAAGCTTAAATCCTTATTACCTTACAAGGCTTTTGTCTGCAGTCAGAACACTCTCTGTGCGTGTTGTTTAGTGCTTGCTACATTTTACATCTTTCGATAAAGATGTCAATTATAAAGAGCAGTGACCCATTTTGAATTTCGTTTCTCCCTTGAACTTTGAGGTGATGAGTGTTTATCTTTAAATCTACCGATAACTGAAAAAAGTAACAGTTTTGCAAAATTTAAACTGAACTTTACAGATCTGTGACCATAAACAATGATGCAGGTTTGAATTAGTGTAGTAATCGATTTTCATGAATAGCTTGAGAGGCATGTGACTGTGGCCCCACCTCGATATTATTGTGAAATTTAGTTACTTCTTGGTTTGCCGTAAACATGCACTGATATATTATGAAAGATACTTCAAAGAGACTGGGAATGTTGTTTAATGTTATCTCAATATACGTTTGGGGCGACTGCTTTTGCCCTTAAACAATTAGGAGGGAGGGGGAGGTAGAACGATCAACAAACGCTTTTCAGAAAGATAACTAAAAAGGAAATATAGAGTTCAAAGAAAATAGCTCAAGACATAATCAAACCATTCATTGTCAACCATACACCCCAACAACAGCTCATCTGCTCAAAATATTATGAACAAGAAGAGCTATGGCAGTTGCATCATTTGAAATGTTGAAAGTTTGGGTGAACAAATAACTGAATTTCAATCTGAGGAAAACTTATCTCTTGAAAAGAAGACCACGATATACTGCATTATTTTTAATAATTTATCCCACTCTGTGTCAATAAATATTGGTTTAAAAAGGATGATTTTTTTTTTTTGCAAAACAAACGCAATATTTCACTTTAAGCTCCGATTGAGCTGCATTGCACTTGATTAAGATGTCTTTTAACGAACCCTTGTTGTATTTCCGGTATAACAATTTCCCCGACACATGCACCTCTACCCAGTGTTCCATGTCCACGCGGCCTAAGTGTAATTACCGGTACATTGTAGAGATTATCTTAGTATAATGTATACAGTCTGCCGGCAAGATAAGTCCTCTCTCATATCAGACCGTCAACTGTACTCTTCGATGACTTTCAGACTTGATCCAAAATGACTTGTTTCTATGTATCTATAGCTTGAAGATGTAGACTGCTAGTTGTTTACAATGCTACAGCCTACCATAGCCGGACTGTAAGGCAAAAAACGATTACAACTGTTCTGTGTAGCTTTTTAACATTTATTTGTTTAAAATAATTCCGCGGAGCAGTTGATCTGAAACGCCATCATCAGTGATGAAAATGTGGAAATATTTTTGGTCACCAGGGTGTGGCTGGAATTCCCTGGACTAATTAACTCATTCGATGTAATAAGTATTGAGATTACCGAGGCACACATGCAGCGTGAAGTGCGATACAAGAAGCAGCAACCCTCAAAGGGAAAGGCATCTCAGGTATGTTATGAATATTCATAAGAGATGACGAAATGACAGTTCTCTTGAACCCAAAGTTGGAGAGCTGCTTGGACGGACGTGGTTAAGGTGCATGCATACCTTTAAATGTAGTATATTGTATACAGTCTAACCATGCATGCCTGCATGTTAGTCTAGCCACTTACGGTATAGCGCACATGCCGTACCATTCTGCGGTTATTCTGTTATGTTCATTCGGAAAGGTGGCACTGCGCTTTTCTGATTTTTACTCGCGCCTTTACATCGCCCCAAATTGTGCTTCTCTGGGCCAAGTATGGTTAGGTGGTATTTTTTTTAAAAACTAATCGAGAGTCACTGCTTCCTGTACTCGAAAGTGGTCAACTGAGTCTCATTAGATTCTTTTCAGGCATGAAGCCAGACAATGTATCTAAAGGTCAAATCAGCTTCTGAAGGAGGGGGTATGTGTTTAAGGACCGAATCATTCCAAAGTGTAATAAAGAAATTGAAAATGAAATTTTTCAAGTCGGTAATTTTACCTCCCGTATCAGTTGTTACGGACTTTATCTTTCGCATTCGATTAGCTTTTATGGAATCATTGGCATTGCAGGGGATGGTCATTTTTGGGATCATGGCGATTTTTGTACTCTATCGTTTAGTAAATAATATCGCCAAATAATCAGGTTAATTCAGCCAAAAGAGCAGAGTATGAGGCCTTTTGGCTATGATCATGTGTAATATCTGTTCTTTTCAGCCAGTCTAGAACGGAACCGCACATGGCAGACCAACTAATGTAAATGGTCTGAGGGCCGGGCCGTGGGGTTGGTCACGTGTTGTCCTTCAGTGAACGTAATAGCTTCTTCGGGAACCAGTTAAATTTTGGCTTCATCGAACGGTCCCTTGCCAGAGGTTTGGAAGGACTTTAGAAGAAATATGAGGTCATGAGTGTCGGGAACAGTCCCTTACCCCCCTGAATGCATGGAGTGAAAAATCAGGAAACTTATTTGATATTTAATGTCATTTCGTGGCACCGCCACCCCCCACCCCCCCCCACCCCCGTTTTGTAAATGTTTGTTAATCAGGCATTCAGGAAAAGTGCGTGAAGACAAAGCCATTTGACTCTCAAGGTAGGCTTCAGCCCAAAGTTACCAGCAATTGGTGTTATAGTATGATAGTGCTACAACCAACTAGCTTGAGCGCAGCGAAATGTGACAACAGATAGACGAATGCGATCAACGCTTGAGTTTAGTGACTGTAGTCAGCCATTAGTGGGGTCCATCAGCCTTAAACTGTCTTCATATATTGTCTATACATGAATTTCAAACCGTCATATTTAGTGAAATTGAGCGAATCAAGATACAATTCAGTGTACAACCGTCCATGATACAGGTAAGCAAGGAAACTGAAAGACTGAAGGTGGTGGACCCCAGCTATGTCCGACCGAAATCAGACAATCACTTGACTGACGGGATTCGTCTGTAGGGATGTAGCCAAGGGTTGAGTGGTGGGTAGAGGGAGCGACTGCTCCCCTCCTTTCACTGTTGAATTTTTTACTTTTTTGAATTTGTTCATATTCTTTATTCAAGCAGGAAAAGTCTGCTGATAATATTATGTGTGATAATGGTGAAACCTGCAAAATATTGCACCATATTGTATCTAAGGGCCTTCCAATTGCCCAAACATTTCTCAAGGGGGGGGGGGGGGGGCGGCGCAATGCGCTTTCATCTTGCAGATAACTGGTTACGTCACTGGCAGCAGTTAATGGGCTTTATATGGGCAATGGAAGGTTTTAGGGACGAACCGATGGGTAACCGTTTGAACCAACGCGTACGGAATCAGTAGAATTACGGTCGTTTTTACTACGAATGGTAACAGCAATGTTGTAAAGACCACCGGTTGTACGTATTGTAACTACGGTTCCCATGTAAATATTTTACGTATATGAAACTGCAGAAGCCTGTTATAAACAGTAAGTAGACAGACTAAAGAAGTTTAAAAATATTTTCAATTATTATATTGAACACACCCTCCTTAAAATGTAATTGTTTTTAAGGTATGGGCGCATTACAAAATAACAATCTTTGAATCTGTTATGTGATTCTACGTACTTGTGGAATAATAAATATTTGCCAGCCAATTGTTTTTTTTTTTTTTTGTTCCCATGTGATTGCTCTTTCAGATTAGTCCATAAAATACATGTTTCCGTATGCATACAAAATACCGAATAGAAGAATCTGATCAGCGCTTGTGTTTAGTGACTGTAAGCAGCCATTAGTGGGGTCCATCCAGCCTTAAATCGTCTTCATTTATTGCCTACATGAATTTAAATCATCATGTACAGTGAAATTCAGGGCATCAAAATTCAATATGTTGTACAACCATCATATGATACAGGTGAGTAAGGATATTAAAAGATTAAAGGTCATAGACCCCAGCTATGGCCGACTTGAATCAGACCATGTTATCCGGATTCGTCTATAGAAGTATGCACCAAATCATACATTTTCCCATTAAAAACCAAAAAATCACATCGTGGGAGAGGAACACCCACACCCCCTCTTGCGTAAGCGTGTCCGAGCTCTATAGCTTCGCTCACCCGCAGAACTTACACCCCACCCCTTGGCAAAGTCCTAGCTCCTGGATCAGTGCATATATTGACATGTTACTGATGTCAGCATCTGTTGTGTCCAGTCATCGGAACAGTTGTAACGAGGGGGCAGTGCGTGTCACGTGAGGTGAGAATCGCTTATCGATAAGGGAGTTGCGAGGCGCAACTCCCTGGACCGATTAACACGGGATAACACCGGCAAGTTAGGACATTTTGGGTTGTGTCTGAATTCAGTGATTTCAGTTATGTCAGAGATCCCATATTTATTTCATGCGATGCACTTCCTTTTCCTGGCCTGATTCGAGAGGCTTCGGTTTGGTATGCATGGGCACCGACATATAAGCCACCGATTTGTTAGAGCTGCATGAGACAAAGCTTTTGGGGTATCATGCCAAGTCTGTCTTAAGTGCAAACTGAAAAATTCATGTCTGATGGAGGGGAGAGTCAAGAGGTATTTTAGTGTATACCATGACACATTTAAAGTGTACCTCAAGTAAAAAAAATAAAATAAAATAAAATAAAAAAAAATCTGTTAGACAGCATGAAAAAATGAATCCTAACAGTCCAACCCCCATCTTCATAGGACATTCTTTAACCGAGATATAAAATATTCAAGTTTATTCACTCGAATTAAAAATTTACATTTTGCAATTATTTGTGATGTCATTGTTGTACTACTCAAATTACAATCTTTGTATTTCTTTTTTCTGATAGTTACTGCACCCTTGTACTAAGGTGTGGTAGCACTCTTACTCTTATGGGGTGATGAAATGAATAAATCCCTCTCTGTACAACGTGCTATGCAAACAAACAGGAGTGTCCAAGGTCATAAAAACATTTTTAATTTTCAAGGGCAACAAAGCAAGCAAGGTGAGTTTTACAACAAGAAAGTCACAACTTATTGAGCAATGGACTAATTTGTTTAAAGTGAATAAATCTCAACATTTTATATCTCGGGTCAAGAATGTCCTATAAAGATGGGAGTTGGACTGTAAGAATTCATTTTTTATTCCGGCTAATATATATTTTTTAAAAAAATTTGATTTGGGGTACACTTTAAGCAAAGAATTTGAACGATAAAAGCTGACTGAACCCATTTACGGCCGACTTAATCAGACCCACGGACTTCCTATACATGGACAGAGCATAGTGTACGGTACGTTGTCGCTAACGTCGTGTGAGAAAAAGCGCACCAAAATGGCCGTGTGCTATGGTTTTGTGTGAAAGCTTGGACTTGCTCAAGTATGTCGCCATATTTTGCAAGAAAGTTGAAATATTTGTGAAATATGGCAAGGTAAGGTCAAAATCACTTCACCTTTTGCAGGAATATGCTATTGTTTCCATATTCAAGTTTGACTTTTGTTTTAAATATTACAGAGTCGTCGTCAAATCCGCAGATTTATATGTTCACGACGGCCATCTTGGTGCGCCCTTTTTGTCCCAGCCGGTGGCGACCAGCTACGGATATGACGTACACGTTACATGCCATGTCCATGTATATAAGTCCGTGATCAGAACCACAACTTGACTGTTCGGATTCATCTATAGTTAAACTTAATGAAAAAATTTCAGTCAAAAAACCCTTCCTCTCGTCAAATTACTTCTACCTGACATATTTTTAGGGGCTTAAAGGGAAATTCCTCATATGTACCATACTTAATAAGAATACCCTGCCATCCTGTTGCATTAGAGGTCTTTTTGATCGCCTATGAGACCACTAATCTGATTTTATATCATTTGCAATAAACTCATGGTTTACCTTTAATTGAAAAGGAAGTGGAGGGAGATATTGCTGTTTAGGGAAGGAAGGTCATGAGACTGTGGATTGCCTTTTACGGCAGTCAACTCTCCCCCCAAACTACAATTTTTGTGACAGTCTACAGATATTTTCATTTGGCATAGCTCTTTGATTGACAGCAAGTTTAAGATTTAAAGTGCTGTATCTCATATTAAACAACATGTACTGTATCGATAGTCTTCCGATTACACACTGGGGTCTTGAATACTCACCCTAAAGCAAAAACCTGAGATTGTGTCTGAATGTGGATTAGTTTAAGACAGTTGCGGCAGAGACTTGAGTAAGCTCAGTAGGTTTGGAAAATTGGAACTGTTTGGGGTGTGAGGATTAAGCCTTTAAACCAAACGCATATAGAAGTTGTCTCTAGTAAGTTGTAACTCACTGGTTTAACCAGGACAAGACGAGTAATTGAAAAGAAATACCGGAAGACGTAGATTTGTATCTGGAAATGTGATTTTGACCTTGGTGAACCCATTTTCAATTGTTTGACATGTCACTCTAAATCAAAAGAGTGAACTAAATCACTATCCAGAACAGTGAAAAGTGTGACTGCACTCCATGAGTGTGTTAATTTACCCCAAGAAGAGTGAAATCCACTCCAGAAAGAGTGGAATTCCGCCCAAGAGCGACGTTTCACTCTTGAATAGAGTGACTGCAGGGATCCGTCACTCTTCAAAAAGAGTGATCATTCCACGCACTCGTACAAGAGTGAAGTTCTACTCTACCCTCAGTGAACTTTACTTTTTAGAGTGAATTTCCCTCTTCTTGGAGTGATTAAACACTCGAATGGAGTGAATTCACACCTTTCACTCATTACAGAATGACAAAGTTCACTCTATTGATTTAGAGTTTACAACAAGGTCGGTTAGGTCATGAAAGTTTTATAGCTCACAGGCAGACAGGTGTTGTGCTTCCAGTGTAGACCATATGCATAACCTCATGGATTAAATTTTCGTTCTCAGATAGCGGCCCATACTGCATTATTATTTGGTTGCGTGCGAGTCTGCTAGATGGGAACATATTGGTCACTTTAAAGCCCGGTTCACACCGCCACGACGACCCAAGACACGACGGCGACCACCCAACGCGTCGGCTGGGGTATGGGTGGTGTGAACACTCCCACGACTACGATTCCGTCGGGTCGTATGCCGTCGGCAAGTTTAAACATGTTCAATCGTAGTCGGGTCTAGGCGGTACTCGTTGTGTTGGTGTGAACTCGTCTTCGACGCGACAAACAGGCCTCATGCGGTTTGTCCAGTCAGAGCGCAGCATTCACCCATGGTACACAGTTCCAGTTACGGCATGTTTTTATTGCGCAACACCGAGAGCAGGTATTATCAGGATTTTAGTTGATGCAAACTTCTGCGTGCTCGGAAAACGAACGCGCTTATAAAAGTGCGTCACTTGAAGATACTTTGCACAGAAAAAGACGGAACAAGTCCGTTAACTTCAAACCAGTCATTGTGCGTTCATGTTCAAGCATTTACGTAGGCCTAGAATACCGAGCCAATTAGAAATTACTTCCTTTTTAAGGGGAATATTTTTCTTTCTATATTTATTTTCAAAATAACAAGTGTTAATACCTTTGTAAGACATTCATTCGCCTACGAAGGCTGGCAAATAAATCTGCAATAGCCGACTTGTATTCATCCTCTTGCATGTAGGCACAAGCGTGCTGGGTGGAGACGGCGGTCAGAGCAGGGAGGTGTTAGAGGTCCTAACACCTCCCTGGTCAGGGAGTAGCACCGTAGTCTTCTTGAGCTTCTTTTTTCGCCTTGTGTTTTTGGAAGAATTTTTTTGCCTCATTTTTGAGCGGAACTCCAGCTGGTGTGGGGAGGTGCGTCCGCACACACCCCCTCCTCCAGCCTACGTCCCAGGGAAATCACAGCCCTTAAGAGAAGCAAGCCAATGAGCCACAACTGGAAAAAAGGCCGTGGCCAGCCCGACTTTGACAATTCGGTTAGAAACTGAGCCGTTAAAGCCCATCTAACTTACTAACTCATATACCGAGTTCAATCTTTTAAAGGACACGATACGCAAACTTTGGACAGTGTAAAAGGCCTACTTTACAGCCTGTACACGTCAATAATTTCTTAATTGCGACCCAGAGGCCAAAAAATGAACCATTTCAAATTTATCGTAGGGCCTAAATCTTAAACCTGGAATAGCCTGATTGATGGCGCACCACGTGCAGCGTCGCTCCATCGATTAGTGTCGGAGCGGTGTGACATGGTATTTTCGTGGGTTTAGGAAGGCGCCAGAATGTCTACGATTTATGCAGATTGTCTACGACAGGTGAAGTCTTGTCGCGTCATAGGTAGTCGTGGCGGTGTGTACCGGGCTTTAAGCACACTAATCGATGGAGCGACGCTGCACGTGGTGCGCCATCAATCAGGCTATTCCAGGTTTAAGATTTAGGCCCTACGATAAATTTGAAATGGTTCATTTTTTGGCCTCTGGGTCGCAATTAAGAAATTATTGGCGTGTAAAGGCTCTAAAGTAGGCCTTTTACACTGTCCAAAGTTTGCGTATCGTGTCCTTAAAAAGATTGAACCCGGTATATGAATTAGTAAGTTAGATGGGCTTTAACGGCTCAGTTTCTAACCGAATTGTCAAAGTCGGGCTGGCCACGGCCTTTTTTCCAGTTGTGGCTCATTGGCTTGCTTCTCTTAAGGGCTGTGATTTCCCTGGGACGTAGGCTGGAGGAGGGGGTGCGTGCGGACGCACCTCCCCGCACCAGCTGGAGTTTCGCTCAAAATGAGGCAAAAGAATTCTTCAAAAAACATAAGGCGAAAAAGAAGCTCAAGAAGACTACGGTGCTACTCCCTGACCAGGGAGGTGTTAGGACCTCTAACACCTCCCTGCTCTGACCGCCGTCTCCACCCAGCACTCTTGTGCCTACATGCAAGAGGATGAATACAAGTCGGCTATTGCAGATTTATCTGCCAGCCTTCGTAGGCGAACGAATGTCTTACAAAGGTATTAACACTTGTTATTTTGAAAATAAATATAGAAAGAAAAATATCCCCCTTAAAAAAGGAAGTAATTTCTAATTGGCTCGGTATTCTAGGCCTACGTAAACGCTTAAACATGAACGCACAATGACTGGTTTAAAGTTAACGGACTTGTTCCGTCTTTTTCTGTGCACAGTATCTTCAAGTGACGCACTTTTATAAGTGCGTTCGTTTTCCGAACACGCAGAAGTTTGCATCAACTAAAATCCTGATAATACACTGAGAAATGTCTTCTTCGCGTGTGTAATGCGTTGTAAAAGCGTACGGACACTGACCTCTTTGAACGATGGATTTTTTTTTTTTTTTTTTTTGCTAATGCGGCTTTAGTTTTTACACGAATCGCCGGTTAGACTGGTCAACGCTAGGTCTCATCTACACTTCCACCCCGATATTTACGTCTCTATGAGTGAATGCTGCGCTCTGATTGGACAAACCGCATGAGGCCTGTTTGTCGCGTCGAAGACGAGTTCACACCAACACAACGAGTACCGCCTCGACCCGACTACGATAGAACATGTTTAATCTTGCCGACGGCATACGACCCGACGGAATCGTAGTCGTGGGAGTGTTCACACCGCCCATACCCCAGCCGACGCGTTGGGTGGTCGCCGTCGTGTCTTGGGTCGTCGTGGCGGTGTGAACCGGGCTTAACAGGGGATGGTAGTGCCAGGTGAGGTAAGACGCTACTCCCTCATATACACCTACCTGTTTCAATGCATCCCTCAAACGGCAATCGCAATCTGTTTTGGACCGTTGTTCCTCAAATTTGTTCACACCTGCTCTTTAAGTTTATACGTCCATGATATACCATAACCAACGTTGGGAGCTGAGGCCAGGGAGTTGTTATTTGGCTCCCTACTGAGACAACGACTGAAACGTACCAACTGTTCATAGCCATTACATGTTACATCTGGGTTAACTTGCGACTGTGTGAACAGAGGTCGGTGAGGCTCGTGACATTGTCGCACCTATTCCCAAAATTCGTGTTGTTGTGACGAAAGAACGGGGAGGATGGGCGGGAAAGCTTCGTAGATATTCCCTAGGAATCAATGCATAATAAGGAATAAGATTTACGTGTATTTGATGTCTATGGTGTGAGAAAGGGAAGGGCACCCCTTAAAATTCGCCTAGATTGTGCTTACTTTGGCGTGGGTGGGGCTTTGGTCAGAAAGCCCCTCCCCTGGATCTACACCTGATCGTAACACCAAAATAATACATTCTAATATCTACAAGCATGATCCTGAATAGACCTTATGTATTGACGACACACTGATGTAATCCTCGAGGACAAAACATGGAACACGTGGTCGCACTTATGAGAATTCGCCCTGCACGTGTAGCAGAATATGTAGATCAGCTGTCTGCATTTGTCTGTGTTGCTAATGTTTTGCGCCCAAAGGAGGGCGTACTTTCTACCCTGTGATATCATATGCATAAGGTCAAAATGCTGCGTCTAAACAAATTCTAAACTAGCAGTCTGTCTTCATCACTTATCACTAAATCATAACAGCAAAGGGTTTTCCATCAAACAGAACCTGAATTGCAGTATGCTTTTCTGTCTCATAGGACAGATTTACGTCCATTCGATTTATTTATGAAGCAGTATTTTTGAGTGTCTTGAGCCAAGATGGGCAATCGCGAAGGACAAATGAAGTTTTGCAGTAAACCAAAGCACGTTCCATTGTTCTGGAATTGTTTTAATTAGATACTAAGAGCATACGAACATCGGCGCAGCCATAGGGGCAATGTCCCTCGTCCAAACGAATTTTCAAAAGTTTCGCCAGAATGCTTAGAACATGTTCTTCTTGAGCAGTTTAACATCTTCTTGAGCGGTTTAACATGTCAAAAATAATTGTGCTGTGGAATATCAATATTCTATTAAAAGACCAGTTCGAAGATTCTTAGTGGAGCAGTATTGCGCAATAGGTCAAAGGTCAATGGGAACACTTTCCACTATTTGCCAGGTATTACAAAATTCACACAGACGCAAGACTAAACAGCTTCCACTACACAGTAACTAATCATGGCGTTAGACCGTGAATACAGGTTTTTTTCGTCACTTTTAAATCAATACAGAAATGTAGTGCAGAATTAAAGTTGTGAAATATTGTAAAAAAACTGACGCTTTGTAAGCTCTATACCCGTAAATGACACTATCCGCATTCCTGAATAAGATCACACCTGTGTCTTTGACACCGTATTTTCTAGTAGTGTTATTCGTCACTATTTTGAAAGCCGTGTGGCACGAAAATGACAAAATTGGATATTCCATGTCATTCCATTTATTTGTTTTCCTCATCATCACACAAGTGTACAAACATATAGGATTAGTATTTATTAATTTATTTCAGTGAAGTATAGTATAACTTAGTTCGTAATGATGTGAAGGAAGTAGAACAAAAACCCTCACGGTCTTGGCAAAATCTGCTACTCCCTTATGGGACACAGAAGAGACAAAAACTTAACAAGACACTTCATTCCCCCTCCCCCCTCTTTACACCAACCCCCCTCTCCTCCCCAGAACAAACCATAAACAGCTCTGTATAATACGACGGAAGTTACTGTACGAGCCTGCTCTGACGCAATAATAGTACATCAACAATATAACAACAGTAATGGTAGCGATGAAGAGTAAGGCAAGACTCATGAAGGTAGAATATCAATAGATATACTCAAGTATATAGTTTATCTAAGTTATACCTGAAAGATTTGAGGCTAAGACTGTCAATAATAGTCTTGGGTAGAGTATTCAAAAGATTTATGGCACGATGCTGTTGGCATACAGGCATTGTGCCTCTGATGTAAAAAACATTAACATAAAATAAAGAAATGAGCCGCAATTCCCATCAAAATAAGTCACAAATTGACCATTTAACAGGACAATTTCTGATGAGTACTTAAGAGATCAGTAACATAAGGTTAGCAAAAGAAATACCACCACTTTGCAACACTCCACTTTATTATTTTTTCCATAAGTAACAAGTTGCTTCAGAAACATTCAAACTTTGAAGAAGTATATCTTGAGGACCATAAAAGATTTGGACATAACCACAATGGATTTTCCCTTAGGAAAAATCACTCCCAAACTACCACGTGAAGTATAGGCACATTGCTGACATGTCATACCTTTAAAACACTGCACCTATACATCTTCTTCATAACCATTGTTGCCGAATGATAAAAAATAATTGTAAAACTTGCTAAATCGTGACCTTTCAATTATCGACCCTTTTTTCGAGACAAAATAAAATCGTTGCCATTGATGTTTTTTAACTGTAGTGTCGATTTTTCATATAATTCAGACAAATATTCTGTGTGCACCATAAGCAGAATTGCCGGTGTGACAATGTGTGACATGAAGGACAGTCGTGCAGCCATTGTTTCTGGCATTTTAGGCAACCAGGAATGTCGCTAGAGGTGCCGCACCCAGCCAATCCTCACAGCCACCAAAAGTCGCTTCTTCTCTAATTTGAGTATGCATGACGTCACAGTCTTTGCATATATAATTAGCAAAAACTAGCTGTTTTTAAATCCAAATTTCGACATGAAAAATACATAATCTAACAAAACCATCATTAAAATTTATAGAGAACACATTTTCGGATAGTTTCGCAACACTTTTGAAGTATTTAATACACAAAGCGATGAATTTGAGACGATTTTTGAACTCGTAAAAAACAGTTTTCATTTTGTTCGGAAAATCTGTTTTTTTCTCGAAAATGAGTTTTTTGGCACGGTATGCCAGAGAGAGGGTACATCAGAAATTTCCTTACCCACCAAAAAAATCTAACATCACCATGGAATATTTCTGAATACGGTCAGGCATTCGCAAAATTTAGAGCAGGTCTTGTCACTGCCATGCATCGTACCTAAAAAGCCCACTTTCCCGTACTGAGGTGTTTGCATTACGGTTGCGCGAAAATGGAACTACACCGAGCGAGAAAATATCCTCCAAATAAGTATTAATCATGCTAACCTCGTCGAGTCTTCCTTTACGTTTAATTTACACATATATATAGAAGGAAAATTACATTGAGAGTCAATTTTTGAAAACCTTGTAACGATTTAGTGGCTACCGATGCAAGGGTTATAGTGATTGTATCTTGAGTACGTCAGTACCTTGAGTCGATCACCACAGTGTAATACAACGTATGGCACGATATACAACACTTATTAATTGACCGACTCATGGTAACCCTTTGACGTATATGGCCATACACTTTGCACGTACCATATTATACAATCAGTAAATCACAGCTATTGTACTAGACTCATAAATTATTGCAAACAATAACATGACAGAAAAATTGTGGCATTAAACTAGACAAAATAGAGGTAAAATGGAGGGATATTGGATATAAGTGAACTCTGGGGGTAACGCTATACAGTCAGTCCTTATCCTTACAGTAGGTGGTGAGGACGAAGAAATGAAGATCAGATCACTTTGCTTAGTAATATTAGTTGTGAACAGCATGTGGAACTGGGTGGGTCTTAAGTTTTTTCTAGTGAACTGGGTACTCAGTACACAATTACCCCCACCCCCAACAACCTCTGGACTGGAAGCATGCAACTGAGAGTCCTAGGTAACAATAGGCCATTAGGTTAATTCAAGTTAGTGACAATATCTTTGACTGTAATATGCCATTACTATGGGGCAATTGCCACATTATTCATCTCCTCTCTGCTCAGTTAGTGGTGTACTGAAAATAACAACAGTTTATACTTCAAATGAGAAGGCAGTCCCAGAAGAACATATGAGATTTCATCCATCAGAATTAACAGCAGATACAGGGCACAAGTGCACAACCAAAATTCTTAAGTCAGTAAATTAGCATTTTGCTTGTGTAGTAGAGAAAAATTGTCCTGTAGGCTAGTACACTGACTCAGAATCCCATTTGTGCCATTATACAAGAAAAGGGTATACAGCAATGCAAGCTCTAATCTTGACCTTAACCCCAAAGTGGGCCTAGAGCACTAGTAGGTATAGGCTGAACTAGGCATTTCAACAGGAACAGACTGAGAGCTAAGGCACAATTAAAGGCCCAATTCTCTCATCCCAAACAGTATCAATTCTCCTAACCTTCTTAATTAAGCCCCTCCCACAATTGTCTAAAATTCACCCTCATCCAGACACAATCTCATTTTATTACTTCATGGTGAATATAGAAAGCTCAATGTGTATAATCAAAACACTATCAGAACAGTTCGTGCTGTGTAATATAAGTTTTGGTACTCTGCATTGTTTGAATTAGCAGTCAATCAAAAAGCTGAGCCAATTGAGAGTTTCTGTTACCCTATACTAGAAGTGTAGTTTGGGGTGGGAGGATTGTCCCTTTAATTCATTTGTGTAGAAATATGATTCAGCACAACAGTGCAAAAATAAGTAAGAAAACTGAGAACAATGGCCCAGGCAAAATAATAAATAAAAAAATCGTGAAACTGACGGAGCTCTTAGGTGCGCATTCCATATACTGATACTCTAAGCATATAATTCCTCAAGTCATTTCCCTTTTGAAAATTCTTGACTTTGTCTTGTAAAACCATATGAACCGGCTGGTAAAGTGTATGCGTAAATAAATGGCTGTATATGAATTGTTTCATTTAGCCTGCAATACCTGTAAGTGTAACACTAATTTGCTTATTTTGGTTCTTCATCTTCATCGTTGGTACTGTACATTGCTCCGATTCAACTCATAAGGTGCATATGACACAATAATTGTGTGCTACAGGCCTCTTAAAATTTTTACAAGCTTATTCTGGAATGCAAACTCACTCATACAGCAAGCAAGTACCAGTAAAGAAGTATCTGTATCATGATCACAGATAATCAGTACACATTCATACAGCCACTATGTACCATAGTGTGCAGTTTTAGCATGCATAGGCCAAGGCCTATAGGCTAGGCCTGTCTGTAAAATTTTAATGTTATTTGTTAGTGGTTTAATACCTTAAAAAGGCCTACAATGTGTTAGTCGTATTAAAATTCACTTTATTACTTGGCATAATGCCTCAGTCACATGACCGCCGGGCGACGGCCGATGGGTAGAAATCGGCCGGGCGCCGGGGGATTTTTACCAGATCTCACCGACATCTTTCATGTGGTCACCTTGCTCCGGTCGCCGCTCGGGGCCGCCAGGTGACCGGCCGATAGTTTCTCCATCAATTTCGCCGGGCCCCGACCGGTGTCCTTTAGGACGTCTGCAGGTCACCTGCCGAACACCGACAGGGCATCGGCAGATGTCCGACGGGACATCGGCCGGCACCCGGCCGATTTAACTCATCTGCCGGTCCCCGGCAGTGCCCTGCCCGGGCTCCCGTTGGGTCCCGGCCGGGCATCTGACGGTCGCCCTTCAAATCGGGCGATGTCCGGTCGGGTGCCCGCCGATATACATACTTTTTCCGATGTATCCACCGGCGCCGATGTCCCACCGACGTCGGCAACTCATCTGAAAATTTTAACTCCGCGCTAAAACTTCACCGGGCGCAGCCCGATGTCTAAAGATCGGCCGGCGATGCAAATTCGTCGACCGATCATCTGCAGGGCGCCTGCCAATGTCGTCGATGTCTGGCCGATTCAGGTCCTGCCGGCGCCCGGCCGGGTGCCTTTTCGGACATCGGCGGTAATGTGACTGTAGCATATTAAAATAGTGTCCTAGTTAGCAGCCTAGAATCAAAAGACAATGACAATAGTTTACCATTTGTTAACCATGACGTTACCGCCTTGTGCGATGCTCTACGTGGCCAAAAAAGGCAAAATTCCAACTTGCAAAAACGTTCATTGCGACCATTTTGTTGTTTTGCTCGTAGTGTAATAGGTATCAGTAGTTAGCTTTAAGTCTCAAACACTCGATTTTTGCAGTTTTATACCCCAATGATCCTGAATATGGTCAGGTATTCGCAAAATTTGAGGCCAGTCAAAAAAACCCTCCAAAAGTTGACCTGTTTTTGATGAAAAATTTCTCTATGAAATTGCGAAAGAAACAATACCTCACGATATTTTTAGTAAAGAAAAGACTTCAAGATTTCAAATGACCAAGGATACAACAACAAGGAACGTCTTTTTATGCATTATTATTCAGAAGCTTGAAGTTCCCCAGCATGCTAGGTACCTATTCTGCGAAATTCATCATTTTCTCTTTGGGCGGAGTTTCCATTTTAGAGGATGACGTCACAAGCTTCATTTAAGCCCGGGTCCCACTTACGCGATTCAACTTTCAACAAGTTGCGCGATTTTTCAAGCAACTTTCTTCGCAGCTGTGTGGTGTTCCCACACGCGCAACTCTCGTGCAACATTAGTTTGTGTTGCCTATGGAGAGGTCACCCGACTGGAATAATAATATACTGTAGGTGATGGTGAAGATTCCCAGAAGAATGCATTTGTTCCCCTCCTTGTCATTTGACGAAAGGAATCTGAGAGATTTGATTAAAGGCCTACGAAGGTGCGTGGACCGCATCATAGAAGTAACACCTCTCTGGAAGAACTACCGCGGATAAATCATAGAACACATGCCTGTCATGACCTGTTGGCCAGACTGAGTTGAATAGGACATAATTATCAGACTAGTGGGCATGGCGTACGAGGCGCGGGGAATTAAAGAGGGAAGGCCACTCCCAATATTTACAAAATATGAGTTTTGTGGAAGTGTCTAGAAAAATTCGCGTCTAAAAAAGTTTGGCATGTTTAATTATCCGTATATTCTAACAGCTTATGAAAAGCAATCATCACTGAGCTTAACTTCATATTTCTGCACAACGTACTACGGTAATTTCTCAAAATGGCTGAATTTTCAATTTTCATCAAAAATTTGCCAGAAGAATAGAAAAAGCATCACAGTCAAGGTCAGATTTAATCATGAAAAATCAAGAAATAAACCTTCGTGAGACATTAGGTGAGAAGCTTATAAAAATAATTATTTCTCAGTTCTTTGTCATCTATATAGTGTTGCGCGACACAATTTTCTAAAATATCCTAATATCATGCTTTTAAAATTTGCCCCAAAATAAAATGTCATCCTTCATAGTCACATTTAAATCTTCAAGAAAAATAGAAAAGATTATACAAATATTCGACACAGCTTAAAATGGGTAAAATCAAATAATATTGCTCACCCCACTTCATTAACGTGGGCACAAATTTTTCGAAATGGTAAACAGAACATTTGGGTGATCGTTGCAAAACTGTTGGACGTTGTTTTCCAATGTCAGATTACAAGGACAGAAGTCAGCGTTTATACTGTAACCCAAATTTTACCGTAACGAATCAATCAAAATCTGTCTCATGAGTTATAGTGGCATAATAAGTGTGATGTTTTAATTTTAACGAAACAGATTGAAAGAAAAATGCAGGCTCCCACCTCATATCGTACTTCGTCAGAGGCCGCGGAGCCAATTTTGAAGGGCAGGGGCTAATAATCGAAGCGGCCCAATATGTCCAATAAAATAAATGCAGTTTAAGGCGGTCCAAAATGCAGTTTCATGCGGCCCAAAATACCTACAACAAAAAAGTGCGGGGATTAAAGCAAGCCCCCCCCCCCCCCCCGTCTCCGCGATCCCATTTCGTATTTTTCAAAATTGGGTAATATCGTGAGCGCCGATTCTCAGGAAACGGACCAGGAGACATGTCCCCCAACACTTAATATTCGCCCGTTACCGGTAACTTTAACTACCCACAAAGTATTTTCTTTTAAATGAGGTAATAATCCCCCCCCCCACCCCATTTACCAAGAATGAAATGGCCGCCCCTATAGGTGATATTAGTTGTTAAGATTATGAGACTCGGGACTCATTTTCAGCCTGAGTTCATGAATCAATGAGCAAAATATGGTAGGTTTTGCATCAAGACACTTCGAGACGGCAAAGAAAAAAAAACACCGGGAATGGAGTTCCTTCATACCCCTCCGTGCATCAGGACGGCGATCATAAATGGGGAACATGCGAGGAGTTATGATGAAGTAAAGAAGTCATAGGCCTAAAGCTAAAACTGGGACCATGCATGAAAACCTGGAAGATGAGAATAACATTTCTCAGAGGTGACATTACTTAAAACACAACCATTCATGTTATAATCATAGCTAAAACTTTTGGGACCAAAATGAAGGACCTTACACTTATCTGCATTAAAAGACATTTGCCAGGTCTGAGACAAAGAAAATAACCTATCCAAATCTTTCTGCAGCAGTAAGGCATCATCCAAAATGCTAATCTTCCTATAAAGCTTAGTATCATCTGCAAACTTACTGATACGAGATGTAAGAGAACTATCAATATCATTGATGAAAATTAAGAAAAGAAGTGGGCCAAGGACAGAACCCTGCGGTACTCCATCCACTTGTGACTTCTTTCCAAGAGGAGAAGTTACCATTGACAGCAACTCTCTGAGATCTACCATGAAGCCACGAATTTATCCAATCAGCACAATTGCCCTGAACCCCTAACCTATGCAGTTTAACCATTAGCCTACCTAATGGAACTTTATCAAAAGCCTTTGAAAAGTCAAGGTAAATGACATCAACGCCATACCCAGAATCAAGAGATGAAGAGACATCTTCAAGAAAGCTCAGTAAGTTAGTAACACAATATCTGCTTGGCAGGAAACCATGCTGTGACAGATTAAGTAACTTATTATCTAAAAGATACTTAAGTAAACTATCCTTAATCAAAGATTCCATAACTTTGCACACAACACTGGTTAAACTGACAGGCCTGTAATTGCAAGGATTACTTCGATCCCCCTTCTTAAAAATTGGAGTAACATTTGCTACCCGCCAGTCAGTAGGAACAAAACTCGAATCCAGACACTTCTGAAAAATGATGGAAAGAGGAACTGACAATCATATGATTGTAGACCCTGAGGTAACCTGTGACGTTGGTAACATAAGATGTGTGTTTTGATGTCAAGATCGGTCATAGTCGCAAGGTACAACGTGTAATTAACAGTTAAAGTAGCCCATTTCCAAGCATCACAAAAGTCATCCACCTATACTAGACTGAGTCTAGGCCTAGGCGAGGTGCAGTAACGATATAGTGCTGGCTTGATATGTTGTAAACAACGACAACGTTACAATAGCTAGGCTGTACTGATCATTGTGTACACTATGTATGTATGCTAGGCTGTACACTCGCTACTCGAACTCACCTTTCGATCGCATTTGTACCTGCTGTACCAAATTTCGTGGCAAAATTTTCCAAAGCTTGTCTTTAATAGGTCTGTTAACTGTTAATTCTTTGAGTCCGTTTGCCAGAGAAATTGTTAAAGCACACACGCCTTCTCTAAATGCGAACTTAATGGGCTGTCTTTACTGCCATTATTACCAACTTTGTGTTCGCTTGATCAGTCAAATTTCGCGGAAAGCACAGTTCAACGCATGCGCAGTTCGAAAGTTGATTGTAAAGTTGCAGCAAAATAGAACATATTCTATTTCCTGCAACTATGAATCAACTAGACCGAGTTGAATCGATTGTAAAGTTGATTCCCGGTCCCACTAAGCAACTTTTGTATCAACTTGGTTGAAAGTTGAATCGCAAGTTGAATCGCGTAAGTGGGACCCGGGCTTAACGCTCACAGCGAGGCTTGACTGCACCCTTCCGACTAGATCTGCGTTTTAGCTCTGACTTGCGCAGAAAAATTGATGAGTCATGGTGGCAACTCCGTATTGTGGATCGTCCTGTCAGGCACCTCCCCTACTTTTTTTAGGTGGAAGGGCAGGGATAGCCAAAAGCGTACGTCAGGAAAATCAGCATGGGTGTGAAAACTGCGGCGAAAGGCAGGGCGACTGTCCAACAAACCAATTATGACGAAAACGTGAAGTTACATCAGTTTTAGAAACAAAAAGAAATGTAGGGCTACAAGAGAGGTGACTAGCTACATCTAAGTTTAAATGAAGTACACTCTAAAAATGTTGTGTAGAATTTATACAACATTGTGTGACTAGTCCACCAATCAACAATTGTGTAGAAAGTATGGTTGTGTAAAATATTTACACAACATGTGTATAAATTACACAGTGTTGTGTAAATTCTACACATGTTGTGTAAATTTGTTACACAACCATGTGTACTTTTTACACATTTGTTGATTGGTGGACTAGTCACACAATGTTGTGTAAATTCTACACAACATTTTTTAGAGTGTATTGACTTGAACAACATGCACTGCAGAAAGGGAAAACTATTAGGAGAGGGTTGAGTGCTGTCAGCAAGACTATCTAAGCGGAGCGCCACCATCAGTTGGGGTGGGGCTTGCAAGAATATGTTCACTTAAAAAAACGGCAACCGGAAAGTGATCGTAGCTGCCTGTGTTCAGCACCCACTTCAAAATTCTCCAGGAGGTCGCCACTTCTCGAAACCGCACCGCAAATTGGGGAGGGGATGAACGGGGGGGGGGGTGAACTCCCCAAGTACCCCGATTCCGCCACCACTAGGGTAAAGGTACATTCAAGGCAACGTCAAAGGCAAAAGCTGCGGCAACGACAAAAACTTCACTCATGTAAAAAAATGAAGCTTTCTTCATACTGATACTGCATCCGGCATAAATTGAATCGGTCGCTGGAGGATATTTTTCCTAGCCTCTTCCTAGCCTCTTCTCAGAATATCGTGCACCCGCCATCTTCTCTTCTTTCCCTTTCTTCCGACCTTCCGACTTTCAGCTCCAACATAAGGCAGGAAGTTGCCAGGGACAATTCCCCGCACAGATATCATTTAGTCTTCTGCTATATATCTTATGCATTGACCACACACTGACGTCATCATTGCAGGGAAACAATAGAACACGTGGGCGCACGCATACAATTCGGCAATGCTCGTATTCGACTGGTTGACAAATCAGCTGTCCTCATTTGTCAGTGTTGGTTTGTTTTGCCCCCAGGAGGGCGTATATTTTGCTGTGTGACATCATATGCGTAAGGTCTATACTTTCATGTTGAAATCAGGGAGTTGTTGAAACATGGAGTTGTCAGCTCCCAAGTTGAAACCACCATTACCAATGATCCCTCACGAACTACTCACTAACATGCTCATTTCGTATTCAAATTGACTTTTCATAAGTCTGAGATAAGTAAATCTAGAGGTGGTGAGATTATGAAGCTGTTATTTGGATGATCATATTGAGAAAAAAGAACAAGGCAATAATTAGACATCACTAGCACACCCCGGAATTTTGCCCTTCTAGGCAATCTACTAGATGCATTTTGCCAGTTCCCCTTTCTCAAAGAAAACGAAAAAAAAAAAAAAAATCATGCCATGCTGTGTCAGTGCGGAGTCAGAATTTTAAAGTTGGCAGCTTGGGGGAGTGAGCAAACTAAGGGCAAAGGATAATTTTGGGGGGCAAAAATTTTCGGGCACAGTGCGAAACCGAGCAAAAGCGTCCGTTCCTGGGGGAAGCTCTGAGGTTTTAGCATATCTCTGGATAAAAATTAAATCTTAAGAGAGGTGTGTTATTTATCCGGCAGAGCTTCTGTGGGTTATCCCAACTCCTAACTGATCGAACTTGGGGATGTGGGGTGTGGACAAAATCTTGGGGAAAATGCCCCTCTTGCCCCCAAAGTGCCGCCACTGCTTACACGCTCCGGAATTTTTCCACTCTAGGAAATCTACTGGACAGCTGTAGGCATTTGTCAGTCCCTTTTACTCAAGAAAACGACAAAAATATTCATGGTATTGTGTCAGTGGAGTCACTCTTTACTCGAAAGTGAGGGAGAAGGACATTGGCCACTTACGCCAAAAAGCACTCCACATTCACTTGAAAATGTGATCATTTCAAATTGAGGGCAAAAAGCAAAGTTAGGGGTTTGATTTGGTTTAGCTTGTTAGAATTTTTACGCCTTGACGTTTCTCCACCTGGTGTAATATAGCTGAACCAACATTCTCTTTTCGGGTCGTGGGTCCTGTATCTTACGCGGAACTGAAAACGGCCGGGGTTCCATTTTTGAAAGCATTTGATGTGACTTGGTCAGGGAGCCTAAATCGGATCTCTCGGCCGAGAGGCGAATGTTGTACTCACTCTGCTACTAGACCAAACACGCGGTCTGCAAAGTTACGGGTATGCGTCTATCTGTGTCCCCTGATGGGGTCTTCCTTATCAAAATGGTGAAGTATCGTGTCAAGTTTTTGTTTCTTGTGTGTCTCCTGAGGGAGTAGAGCACTTTGCCAAGCCCGTGAGGGTTTTTTGTTCTACTTCCTTCACATCATCATGGACTAAGTTATACATTACTTTACTGAAATGAATTAATATTTATCTCATGTTTATTTACTTGTATGATGATGTGAAAAACAAATAAATGAAATGAAAATGTGGGACACCAGTGATGATAAAAAAGGACCTCAAAGACGATTTTTCATTAAGAATATTATCTACACTATAGACAACGTCATCATAGAGTGCAAACTATATAGCTCAGTCAGTACTATAAAAAACCTAGTCTCCGAGGCTGTCCGCTTCCGAGTTCGAAACCTTTAAATCGTGATGGGAGACCTGTTTCGAGTTCGAGATCGGTCCAGTCTGATATCGATCTCGCACTGGTGGATCCTGTATAGACATCGGGACAGAGAAGAGACACCCAAATAACTGCAACGATGGACGGATGGGTTGTAGGATAGCAGCTAGAGTTACCCAGCAATTATAGGGGCCAGTGGCGTAGCTAGGATTTTTTCCAGGGGGGCAAAGGTATGAAATTTCCCCAAAATTTTTCCCGGTCAATGTGTATGTATTTCATATAAAAAATGCAAATTTACAAGTATAACAACATTATCATGTCATTATGTAATATTACCTGCATTTTTAATCTTAAAGTATAACATAGAGCAATTGGAAATAACAGCTCTTAGTATATTATTTTGGTCAACAATATCTGGTTTATTTGTATGTACTAACGCAGTGGCGTACGCAGGATTTCTCTGCAGGGGAGGACATGCAGTATGGTCTAAGGGGAGGGGTGTCCGGAAATTTTTTGACGTTTTCAAGGAGCCTAGATGCAAAATGGTGCAAGATTTTCGACTTTGACAGGAACAGTGTAAAAAGTTGAATCATCAGGATAAAACTGAAACTTTCGTGTCTTTACATGCATTCTTATGCCATTTATGCTACCTTACGAAGTAAAACTTGTGATTAAATTTGCACACTTTCAGGAGTCAAAATAGAGGAGCATCGATCGGTATAGGATTTGTATTTCTTGGCCACAAAACGTTATTTTGTCATAAAGATTATCTAAGCGGAGCGCCACCATTGGTTGGCGCGGAGCGTAGAGAAAACTTCGAAAAATCAGACCCCTCAGAGGGCCGGAAGTAGCATTTTCCAGACTTATACGAAGAATCTACCCAGTCACTATCTTCTTTTGTCGTTTGCAAATAAAACCCTTCCTTCAAAATATGTTCGCAAACTGCAAAGTGATCAGAGAGTTAAGGGGTAATCTGACCCAAAAATGTAATATTGCACAAAAGACTGAGCGAAACGCCACCATTGGTTGGTGCGGAGCGTAAAATAAATTTCGAAAAATCAGACCCCTCAGATGGTCAAAAATAGCGCATTCATGCTTGTAAAGAGAATCTAAACATGAAATCTTTATTTTTATCGATGCCACCAGTGGGAAACAGAGTCTACCTTTTAAAGTAAAAATTGGAATTTGACAGAATTTGCCTATTTGTAGGAATTAAAAAAATGGCATCACTGAGGGACGTACTTGCTGAGACAATCCTTCTCCTTTGAAAATTTTTGAAAAATTGGGTGTCCTTTTATGCAACCTGGTGCCACATATGCTATCTTTTGAAGTAAAATCTGTGTTACTAAAGTTTAAGTACTTATTTTTAAAAACAAAGAAAAAAATGGCATCTGTGAGGGGGACATGGCCCAATGCCCCCCCCCCCCTTCGTACGCCACTGAAACGAGGCCTAATAATAGCTCGATAACACAGGATATCCTGTTAGAAAAGCAGTCTGTTAAGTGAAAAAGGCTACAAGGTACTCATGGACCCGTTTATTTTTACACCCCAAGTGAGCAGAAAGTTTTATTCCCAAACTAGCCTGTAAGCCTCCAAGGATTAGGCTAAGTAACAAATCTAAGTGTGCCCGGCAATGGATCCCGTTCATTCTAATTTCTAGACTAACTTTGAGTAATCGTTGGCCATGGATTGTTTCAGCCCCATCCATCGTTATGTACACAGAGTAAAATCGGTATAGCTACTACTAGCTTGCACGACAATGTAACAAACTCGGGGGGGGGGTCTACGTTAGTAACTTGTCAGTTTTCACATCATTTTACTGAATTCCCAAAGTGTACAACGCAGAGACTGTGTGCAAGGGGATAAGTTCGGGTTTACAGCCTTTCAAAGTTAGTTGTACTGTATCAGTTGTTGTTAAATTCCTGAATAGCAGCTTCGTGTGCACCGGAATGCACTGATCATAAAAACAGCGCGTATACAAGAGAACATTCAATCTGCTACGCGGCGAGGACATTTCTGTGGAACGCGAGTAGGGCCGGTTCATGCGACACGAACGAAATCTCAAATTTGGGTTAATTTGTTGCATGAAAATACGAATTATGTATGAGAAATGTCTCAGAATTTGTTATTCTAACAAAAATTTTGAGAAATTTTTGTTAGAGTAAGAAAATTTATCAAATTTCCCCAAATTATTTTCCAGGGGGAAAACTTGCCCCCCTGCCCCCCAGTAGCTACGCCACTGATAGGAGCGCATCAGTGTAAGGTTTGTGCAACTCCCTGATTTGTGCCTGCTGGGGATATCTTTTCCAAGAAGCGTACATGCAAAACGGTGTCAGGTTTTTCATTGGAGGTTTTAGTTTTGATTTCTTTGGGTAATGGTGTTCATAATTTAGGAAACCCTTTTCTGGAATATTTTGGGGGCACGTCCCCTAGTTGCGTCACGGAGGGGAGGGGAAGGGGAACTCTTTTTCTGGAAAATCGTGTGCCCCCGTGTGACCCCAACTGAGATTTAAGATTTTCAAAACATGAATGTGACTACGAAAATTTTTAAGATTTGATTCTTCTTTTTAATTGACAAGGAAAGGTAGTAATTTACGTGTTTTGCAATGGAAAATATGGAAAAACATCTTCAAAATGCCTGTTCCGGCTGTTTGAGGGTTGCGTTTTTCAAACTTTTCTGCACACTTCCGAAGTTCCGGCTACGCCAATTGAAGGTTGAGGACAGCCCAGGTAACCATTCAAATTCCCACGTTAATACCCCCGAAACACCGTAAAACCCAGGACCCCCTCGGGACTCACATTAAACTACCCATCAACTCCTTTCACCACAGTTTATTTCCCCCTTTTTTCAAAATGTCAGCCGGATCCACTCTTGGTAGTAGTTTCTTTAGGTTTGTTTCCCCAAAAGTCTCGCTTTAAGTTACCCTGGAGGTAATTGTAAACCACTTAACGTTAATTCAATAGAATTACTCTTAAAAACGATATTAATACTCACAAGCACCCTAAAACCTAGGAGCTTCCGGGGCTTGGCCCCCTGGACCCCCACCGGGGCTTTGCCCCTGGACCCTAGCCGATGAGCCTCGTGCTTTCCGCAGCGATGGGTGAAGTCTAGCAGTGCTCCCCTTCAAAATTTTTGTGTCCCCCAGTGTCCCCTAGAATAAAAAGTCTGGTGACGCCACTGTGTCCCTCATTGAACGTCCTCCGTGACTATTTGCCAGGTCGTATGTACCGTTGTGTGTTTAGTATAACTGTATACCATTGCTACGGCCAGACAGTTGTATACACAGACCTTCACACCATTTGAGGACGTTACAGAAAATGCGTACAGCGTGGAATGGAATTCTACTTCAATATATTCAACAGTGAATCGAAAAGGTACCCGTGTGTATATTAACGCACAAGAAAATATCAACACTTTAAAATTATGAAATTCCGCGCATTCCGGGCGGGCTTAAGTTGACAAGCTAACCTACCAAGAAGTTCAGACCCAAGGCTAGTCGTAGTGCAGTTTTGCAGCAGCTCCGCTGGGTATTCAGTCAGTATTCGACCAGCTAATTTAGTCTTGCAATACGTCGAGTTGTAAATGTAAGAGTATTAGCAATTAATCGTTTCGATGACGTATGCGTATGTGATTGAATGTTTGAACTCCCCTCTAACTGGTTTATGGGCCGGGTGACGAGCCGTGTCTTCGTATTCGGGACAAAGTGATTAAGTATTAGCGAGAACTAACAGTAGTAACTGCTGACATACGCACTCATAAGTAATATGCCGTTCTGTAATAGACTAAATTATCCATTGTTGAAAGTATAACCTTCTTTTGTTGAGCCCTGTAGTAAAAGTGGAGACATGGGAAGGGGGGATAAATTTAAAATGTTGATATGAATCCTTCTTCTCTTAAAAGTACAAAAGCAGATATCTACATTTCAAATTGTAACCCTCTCCCCTGTCCCATGTCTCCACGTTTAATTAAAGGCTCAACAAAAAAAGGTAATACTTTTAACAGTAGTTACTTGAATATTACACTTTTGTTCCAGCCCCCAGTTTTTTCCCCTTTCTGACTGATTGTCTACCAGGTTATGGAAAATGAAATTGGTCTTTCAGGTTATAAGAAACACTAATTTTGTCTTAATTACTAAGGTATGGAATGAAAATTTCTAAATATGTGTCGGGTAAAAATATTCCACAAAGATGCAAGACTAGGCAGCCTCCGATACATTGTTAACCAATCACGAAGTTAGACCGTGATCATGGCCCATTACTTGTAAGTTTTAAGTCGATGTACAAATGTGTTGTAGAATTAAAGTTGTGAAAAATTGTAAAACAAACTTTGATTGCCACTTTAGAAAAAGGGTGTTAAAAGGGTAATTGCAGCGGTCTGCTAAAAATGGTTGTTTGTAATATATTGAGATGATATCACTACGTATTTAAATTCATTTTAAAGGTAAAAAAAAAATATGTGAAAGAACATCTATATCAATTTTATGGATTGTTTCAGCTCTTTTTAGGTTCAAATTCAGATACATTCGGACATTATTTCCCACTTTAACAGCTGTACTTGTTTCATGTTTTTATTTTAACTAATCTTACCATACAAAAGAAAGTGTAGTGAATTAAGTAATGAAACCGCTAAAATAAAACTACACAATAAAACTTAACAATTTTTAGACAACCTGATATTAACTAGTGGATCACCCATGGATTGCCGTCTGCATTTCAAACATCTAAAAGCTGTTAACTAAACACCGTTCATATAAACCTAAACAAAATGTTTATTTTGTTTAAAACTTCTTCGTAAAAACTTTCTTTAAACAGAGGAATTCTATAGTGCTTCAACGTATAACTATAAGCATGGAATACCGGTAATGCGTAATTGAAGGTTTTATACAAGCAGGATGCACGAGGGGCGTACCCTGAGTGCTCCAGTGCGCATGTGTAGAATTGTTTTACCTTGTAAATCCATCCAAAATATATTGAAAGAGAAGGAGTTAACTTTCAGTTGTAAATAACCACATTTAAACACCACAACCTCAAATAAAATAGAGTAGCACAAAATGAGTACGTTAGTAATTCCTGGGAGTTATGTCGGGATAATGCATGATCACATGACCATAACAAACCAATAGATGTTGAGGATATTACAAAATATGAACTAAGTATATTGCATGGCTTATCAAACATACCAATTATTTCAGTGTCCAGCAAAAGCGATCATGATAGTTTGACAGTCTTTCGATTAAAGGTCAAGAGCAGTCGCCCCAAACTTATTTTGAAACAACTACTAAATTTTGCTAGTTTTCTGTCATTTTCTTCCAAGAAGCTTTCGGGATATTTTAAGGCTTAAACATTCAACATTCAAGGTTAACCAAGATATGGCTACTTGTAAATTTCACAATTCAGTGAAAAGCACATTGTCACATGATTGTCAAGAGCCATTCACAAACTAGTATAGACTACTACCCTTGTTCAATTGGGGTGACTGCATTTGCCCTTTAAACGAACGACAAAAATTAGGTTGGGTCCATTACTGAGAAAAGATTAATGATAACTTTTCACCAAACATACCATAACGCTCACACGTTTCTCTACTTGGGGAACCCAAATGTTATGACTGTAGGCCCACTGCCTTGGTGGTTTACCATTAACGATTTTGTCCTTAATTTCATACCTTCTAAGTCACACGAAGTTCTTTTAATAAAATCGAGATAACTTATAAAAATAAGTCTATTAGCTGTCCTACAACAGATTTATGAGAAATCAGTTCAATATTCAGGAAACAAAACAAATTCGACACGTATTCAAGGATGGACGTCGATTTGGGGAAGGCGGGGGTACATATCCCTCCTTTTTGAAAAAGAATCACATTGACTTTAGATTGCTACACAGCAAACTTTGGACGGCAGTGACCATGTCCCCCCCCCCCCACACACACACACTTTCTAGTAAAGATCGACGCCTATGTTAAGTCAAGGGGGCATGAGGGGGAACGTTCCCCTTCAGGAAAAAATACGATTAAGTTTTGAACTAAAGGCTAAAAGTAATAAAAGTAATTCCGAGGTAGATCACTACAAAAGTACCCACAACTAATTCTGAAAAATCTCCACCATTTTGCATCTAGACTTTTTCTAAATGGAAACGATTTTCAATTGGGGGGGGGGGGGTGATACCCCTCAGGCCGGCAAAACTTCTACATGATGTCCCTCCCCAGACTCTGGTTATACGGTTCTACTATCAACAACCATTTGTCTCCTTCGTTACCGAGTTGAACTGGGGACCGCTAGTCACAATTTACTCTGGAGGATCTAGAAAGGGGCTCTCCCTTTACTGCATTCACAAAATGACTTACATATAGATATTTCAGAACCGTGTCTTGTCTACAATACTACAGTGTAAAATAATAGGCATTGGTGTAGCTATAATTATACATGTTAAAATTATGTCACTTGGTCTGGCAACCATTACTACCTCAAGACCTCGTCTACTGGTGACCGAATTCCCTTTGGTAATATAAGACGGTGAGTTAATGAATTAAACATAATCCTACTTAATAGTCATGAGGTCACATACCGACGTGTCACAGTATGCAATCATAGCATTAAGTGTGGAAGGTAGCATACACGCGTGCAATCGCACCTAGGAGTGTGAAGAGGTATACCGTAAGATTCTTCAATGAGAAAGAGCCTCTTGACTTCGCTATCATGGGTTCCGAGCCGTTGCCATTTACGGAAACGTCAAACGGGTCATGGCATAATTAAGGTTGGGTCTCTAAAGAACGCCTTGTTTGAATATTCATTGCGTTACGTCGCCAATCATCTACGTTTCTTTGCAATTTTGCAGGTGAGAATTCAGTGGCCGTCTTAAAGAAGAAAAGCGGAAGTTGGGTCGGTCGTCCCGTTTTAGGAGACCGGCGCTCTGCTCTAAAATGGAGGAGGCGGTATGGCCTAATTTGGACAAGACCACATGGTGTCTGTTATATCCAGTAGGAGCGGCATATATAAAGCTGCCGATCAGTCTCGGATAAGTCACTCACCGTCAGAAAGCACGGCCTGGACATATTCCTTCTGAAGGGTAAGTTATTTTTACATTTTGTGAAGTGTATCAGAAATACTAAGCAAGTACATAATTGATCCAAAAACTTTTTTTAAGTAATGAAGTGCCATTATTTTAGTTAGCTACCTAGTGTCAGATCATTGCGCCGTCCAGACGCTCGCTTATTTGCATGACTCCAACTGGAAGGCCAATTTGTAATCCTTGATCTTTTAAGCTTAGGGTATCCTTTCGAACTTTCGAATATTTGATAAGTTTGGCAATCTCCTTGCAACTGTTCCAACTTTTGGTTTGGGAGGAAAGCCCAAGTAGTAAATTACGCTATTTCAACCCTGATAATTAATTGAGGTGATCTATGTGTATACTGCCGGTTGCAAAGCCGAAGGGGCTGTGAGCCAAGTGTTATAGTTTGATAAGTTAATTGTAGGCTCAATGATTCAACGTTGAATAAGTGCCAAGGAGGAACCAACAGGGTCAACTAATCTTAATCGCAAATTATAGTCGCAGTTGTCTGTTTGTATATAAGTAACAGGGACGGAATGATATCATAAGATTAATATAAACCCGAACTTTGAGTAAAAGCTGTACATCATATTGACTAGTGATGACAAAGAAAACATTAAGTAACCTTTAAACTTGAAGGAATATGAAAATTATGTACTTAACAAATTATATTGGTGTGTACAAAGAGAGCCCTCAATGACATTGTGAATAGACTATATAGTACTTATCTTCGGGTATATGATACCATGGGCTATGTAAGAAAATATTGAATTGTTGCCAATGAAACATTACCATAGTAGGCTATAAGTGACGCTCAATAGGAAGCTTAGTTTTAGAAAAAATGTAGTATTAATCATAATAGAACAGGGCAAGGGAAGGTAATGAAATTTAGACAAAGACGTATTGAAATGTGTCGGATTTTTATGCTAGAAACTTTATTTTTACATGTTTATATTCGTTGTTGTGGTTATTAGCTATCCGGGCATCCATCGAACACGAACGTTGTTAACCGGTAGATATACATTAGGAAATTTCGTTTGTTTGAATCATACCTGCTTGTAGCCGGTGGAGAGCAAAAACCGCGGTTTTCTTTCTTCTCACCGCTACGATAAAACGGAGGGGCTGAAACCCTAGGGGCACAGTCACAAAGGTGCTACGCAGGCTATCCTGCCAGCCGGCTGCAGCTTCTTTTAGATCTATTTAGGCCTATCCGCGAATTGACATACTAGCTTTTCTAAAATGTCCTGCAGCACAGGAACACGAAAAATTCTCTAGAGTTAATAGCATAATCGGTAAAGCTATGGTTACATGAAGCGTGTGTGTGTGGGGAGGGGGGGGGGTCTGATTGCTCCAACTCAACCTCTTGTTCACATGTATATACGTTCTCAGAAGATTAGAATTGAAAAAAGAAATGTGAAGATAGCTACCTCCAGGATTATTACTATTTGGCAAACTTGGCTGAAACTTTCGTTTTGTTTTTTCGGAATGAGCATTCGGAAGAAGGGCATTTCCTTGTAAAAATTTTAAATTGTGTTTTTCTCTTTATTCTCAGAGAACGTTTCTTTTTGTTTGAATCTACCCCGTAACACACAAATTCCTCACCATGTGCGAAGAAGAAGTAGCCGCTCTTGTAGTCGACAATGGCTCTGGTATGTGCAAAGCAGGGTTTGCCGGAGATGATGCTCCCAGGGCAGTATTTCCATCAATCGTGGGCAGGCCACGTCATCAAGTAAGTGTTTGTTTCTATATCTTACCCGTCCTTTCAAGAAAATACCCTAAAATAGTGTACACTCAGACTCATTGTTCCTTAGAATGAGTAAAGGAATCCCCTTCGTAGGCGGGGAGAGGCGTTGATTAATATTATACGCCCCTACACCCTCATAGTCACATGCACTGGTAAAGTCTAAACCTTTCTATAACTAACCTTGCTCTAGTTGCAGGAGAACACAGTCAACAGTCACATGATGCCTCCCCCTCCTTTAACTTACTGAAATTTTCATCATGAGGAAACACTTGTATTCAAATTGACCATCATTTTTAAGCGTCCCATTTCATAACCCCCCTTTGCATACCCCCCCCCCCTCTTTTTGGGGGTTTGTCACCTTACATAGGCGTGTATCACATCTTTCAAGTTTCGCATTCATTATAACTAGCTCTGAAAGAAGTTTGAGGGTAGTTAGTTAATGAAGCAAAGAAAAAAATCCCAACAAAAGCATTGAAGATTGTCAAGTATTTTCCAAAGTTTATGTGATAATTTTAAATAACATGAATGTTATAATTAGTTAGTCATGATACTGCCAAATTTATGTAGGATTTTTTTTTTTCAAAAAGAGAAAGGGAGGAGACCAAAGATAAAATAATAAAAGCAATGAAAATCAACAACACATATTCTATTAGAGTAGTCTTTATTAAGCAGTAGTTATTTGAAAATATATAATTACATGGAGAAAAAAGATAGGGCCAGGGAAACAACACATTGTGGTAGAATGTGGTACCTTTCTTTGGAGTAATTAATCAAATTTCAAAAAAAAAAAAAAAACTCAGCAGTGAGAAGGAATACTTCAAGTGGGAAGAGTAATTCCACTTCCTCTATAATTTATGTACACGTAACCTTAACCAGTTTAAATTAACCACGCTTTTTAACATACGTAGGGTTCGTCCATTTCATCACACGCGCCGAGCCATTCCATTCCTTATATGGGTAGGCGGTCTTCAGACTGTGGCACGGAGCGCAGTTGGAATTTGGATCAGTCTATGTCACAGTCACTGGCTTTAATTTTTTCCAGTGCACACGACGAGTTGCAATTAAAATCCTTTATGGGGTTAAAGGAAAGGTCAAGTGTTTTTCAGGCTTATTAGGTGTTGATCTTTTTCTTTTCGTTGCTTTGTAATATTATGTGTGCCGTGAAATGTAACCATGTTTGTACTGTGTCAGGAATTTCTCAAATAGGCTACTGTACATAGCGTAGGACATAGCCTAGGAGGTGCACGAGACAGTTAAACAAAGTTCACTACGATTTATGAATACTTAAAATGGAAGGCATATTTACATATTTTAAAATTCAATTAGAATGTCTAGGTTTTTAGCAATGATATCGATCTGCTCGTTTTACAAACAAGCATTCGTTTGCTCTGATCTTATGTTCATAAATTATTTTTATTAACAATCGTGATTTTTATTTGTTCCTATATCATTGAGAGGGTATAGACAAATCCGGACAGATCGTGATGGTCTGATTTTAGTCGGCCATTACTGGGGTCCATTTCCTTTAATCTTTAAATTTCCTTCCTTGTTCCATTGATGGTTGTACACTGAAGTGTATCTTGATTTTCTCAACTTCACTGAAAATGAGGATTTGAAATTCATGTAGACAATAAATGAAGACGATTAAAGGCTGATGGACCCCACTAATTGCTGCCTACAGTCACTAAAAACAAGCGCTAATCGGATTCGTCTGTAACAAGAAAAGAATCGGGTCCTTGCAAAGAGTTCATGGACGGAAATATTTTGTCATGAAAAGAATACAAATGTTCAATATAATTTTGAAAGAAAGATTTCGTTACCGGATTTACTTCGATGGATTTTTAAGGGGCTCATTGAGTTGTTATCTATAACTTAATGAGCGTGTTACCACATGGCAATGCATGTAGTTAGCAAAATAAGTCAAGTTTCATATCCAATAGTAACGAAGAAGGTTAAAATCTTAAATTTTTTGGTGTCCTGATTTGTAACGGTTTTGTGAATAATTTAAAAAGGGGCTGATCACTAACGAATTTTTAAAACCAAATTGAACAGTTAAAAACGATTCATAAAACAATTGTATGATTGTAGTATATTTGTACTGTCTACGTTTAACCAGTTGTCATCGGCACCTGCAGAAAAACTTAGCAAGGTTGAAAAAATGTTGTATTTTATTAACAAACTCAATGAGATGCTTCAGTTTGAGATATCTTATAAAGTTACTCACAGCGACCGAGCTATATATTCTCGGTTTCAAGGGTGGGTTCTAAGACCATTGCTTTATCCGGATAAAAGCAAAAAGGGTCAAATAAAACTTGGGAAATATTTGACTAAAGAGAAAAACTGTATTATACTATTACTAATATCTTCCAATGAGTTTTTCCTCTGTTGAAGTGGAATTTGTGGAAAACGAAATCGACTGTACGTGACCCATGGATGCATGCAATATAAATGCAGGGTGGGGGGATAGGGTAGGGGTGGCCGGGGGAACCTGGGACTGAACAACAGCTTTGCCCTGATATTCATGATTTTGTAAATTTGCGACTTACTCCAAATATTTTACTAATGATTTTTAACGCTTTTGAGCAAAACATACGTTAGAAAAAGTGGTTTGTATGTATCAATTACACATGGATTTATGGATTCCTTCAGAGTTGGGTCGGGTGCGGGGTTATTCTAAGCATTTTCCCCTAATTTTCTGTTCTTTAAAAATTTCTCACCTACCCCAAAAGCCAACAGTACCTCAAAAGCCACGAATTTTAATAGGTGTAAAGGACATATTCTGCCAAAAACAGGAATGCTCGGTGAAGCATTTTATTTACACTCATTGATAATTTTGTTGAATACAAAACATATCTCACAGGGCAAAAAGCAATCCCTCACACTTATTTTAAAATAACAATCAGATCCCACACATTTCTTCTTATTTTCCTTCTAAGTATCTCATGGTATTTCAAGAGTTTAACATTGCCAATATTCAAGGTAAACAAGTGGGTAAATTTCATAGTTTAGTGAGTAAAATATTGTCACATGACTCTAAGCAGCCAATCACGAAGAAATACAGATTAATGCACTAGTCCAAATGGGTTGACTGCAATACCCCTTTAAACATGGGAGCAATAACTGAACAAACGGGAGGCTTAAAATTATAAAAAAAAACAGATCTTAATCCGGTAAACAATGACAGTAAATGAAAGTCAGAGTAACTTCGTTGTGGCATTATCACGGCCTTTCAAAAAATATCAGATTTAACCCAAATTGTTGAATTGGTTGGCATCTGACGTGAAGTTGTTTACTTCATATGAAATACTTTATCAAATAACCAAAGATTTTAAACCAATTGGATAATTGGATAAGTTCGAGCCGGTTACGGTCCTTTTCCAGTTGTAGCTTACTGATTTGTTTTCTCACACCAAGCACAATGGCACTAGGTTTCATTTCTAAAGACTTCGGTATGACTAGGCAAGGACTCGAACTCCAAACCTCTCGACTGCAAGTAACACACTGTATAGAATACCTTGTTGCTATTATCGGTGCGACACGTTTGCTAACTTACCTTCTCCTCATCTCTTTTTAATTACTTTACTCACAGGGTGTTATGGTAGGTATGGGACAGAAGGACAGCTACGTAGGCGATGAGGCCCAAAGCAAGAGAGGTATCCTTACATTGAAATACCCAATCGAACACGGTATTGTCACAAACTGGGATGATATGGAGAAGATCTGGCATCACACATTCTACAACGAGTTGCGTGTTGCTCCAGAAGAACATCCAGTTCTCCTCACAGAGGCCCCACTCAACCCCAAGGCTAACAGAGAAAAAATGACACAGGTACATATCTTAAGCCGTTAGCGTAACCAAGGGGGGGGGGGGGGGGCGGAGTCCCAGTCAAATATCGTGCAAATCGTTGAAAAATTAATTAAGTCTCTGGAGAGGTATAATACTTATTTTGGGGGTTAACTTACACCTAACTGACCGAAGGTAGGGGGTGGGAGAGTGGCGGTTAGGCCAAAATCTGGGGGGGGGGGGGAACGCCCCCTCTTGCCCCAGTAGCGCTTCAACTGATAAAATTGAATAGGCGATACGTAAAAGATTCGAAGATAATATTAATATCTACCTAGCACGTCTTGCCAAACTTATTGTCCTTATCGTATTGCAAAACTTATCGAGAGAGTCATTTTCGCTAGATATCTCCATATTTTCTTTGTTTTAATTTCAGATTATGTTCGAAACTTTCAATGCCCCCGCCATGTATGTAGCCATCCAGGCCGTGCTGTCCCTATATGCCTCCGGTCGTACCACTGGTATCGTGCTTGACTCAGGTGACGGTGTGACACACACAGTCCCCATCTATGAAGGTTACGCCCTGCCCCACGCCATTCTGCGTCTGGATCTTGCCGGCCGCGATCTCACCGACTACCTCATGAAAATCTTGACGGAGCGTGGCTACTCCTTCACCACAACAGGTCAGTTACATGGAAACCGTAACGTTACTTAGTGTGGAAAGGAATGATGCACTGCTCTGGATAGACCTTGGATTTAATTATAGGGATGTATTAATCAAACTTCTCCGAATCACTTTATTAGCTCTTGGAGTGCCCGTTGCTTTGGGGTGGGGAATGTGTTATCAGTGTTATGGTATCATACTCATACGTATGATCTTGTGCTCGTGTCCATGCCGTTATCACCAATTACCCTATACACGTTTACTCACCAAAAGTTTAGTGAATCCAGACTGGTCTGTGTAAGTATCATCCTGCTCACTTTGTAGAAGCATTGGAATTTTCACACACAAAAAAAATTAAACATATCACACAATACGCGGACTTCTCCTCAACTGCACACATAGGCTATGCACTGGGGAGTTAAGTACTTTCGTAGTAGTGTTACACGATTCACAATCAAAAGACTTCGGGGCATTGCTGGAGTGACCACCCCCCCCCCCCCCACTTTCAGGGAGGTCAAAACAGTAAAAATCTATTCAGTTAATGTTAGTTGAAATTTTCTCTCGCGGAAGCCTTGAAGAAAACCTTGTTTGGGGGAGGGATTTCTCTAAAATATTAAATTCCCAAGTTTTGACGAATCTCAAAGCAATTTTGAATGTTTTCAGACGACTGACTGTACTTGAACTCAAAATATGAGATTGCTGACGGACGTTTCTGTAGTTAGTTAGACGAGATTTACGACAGACTAACACGAATGTGATAAATAGTGTAAGCCAACTCGATAAAACATTCAAAGTTAAAATGTATTTTCAAGTATGGTTCAAGTTCAAGTTTGGTTTTTCCCTTTAGTCGCCGCTTACGACAGGTGGGAAATACCGTGGGTATATTCTACAGCTCCAGGGGGCGACAGTTCGATAGGCCCTTAGCTAAACAAGACACCGAAAGGTGGGGGCCAAAACCTTTCTAGTGGCGAATTTTTTCAGGAGATCAAATGTGTACATATGTATGTAAAAAATCAATGGCAAACTTCAGTCTCTGGGGGGGGGGGGGCGAAAAATGGTTTCCCCCTCTCCCGAATTATGGGTGGGGCTACGGCCATACCGCTCTGGATGAGGAGTGCATAGCTAACTTGACGTAAGATGTGATACGATTACGTGTACAGACCCACTTATTGGGAAATGTGTGAACCGTACCTTCAGTCTACGTGACAGACGTAACTTCAGTAGACTGGCCAAAACAATGCAGAGCAGGGAAATAAACGTTCACTAGGTACGCATGCGTAAACAGCATACTGGGAAATTTGACCTTGTGACCAAACACGAAGTGCAAAATTCCCGAACTCCATATTTTCCTTCTACCTACAGCCGAACGGGAAATCGTTCGTGACATCAAGGAAAAACTCTGCTACGTCGCTCTTGACTTCGAGCAGGAAATGGCAACAGCCGCATCTTCTTCTTCACTAGAGAAGAGTTACGAACTTCCTGACGGTCAGGTCATCACCATTGGCAACGAAAGGTTCCGTTGCCCAGAGACACTCTTCCAACCATCTTTCATTGGTGAGTTTTCCTTACTTTGCTCTGGGGGGGGGGGGGGCTGTATTACGTAGCATTTTTGACTTCCGGGTTCGTCATTTTGGTTTGAATATAATAATCCCCTTCGACCCCAGTCTACAGAGATGCAGTCAAGCCACTCTTTTCTGGGAAGGTCAAGTCAGTTCTTCCATTTTAACAACTCAATTCACGTCATCGATGCGAGTCTCTGTGTAATTATAAAGAAGGGAAACACTTTTTCCAAAGCTCTCCCGACTCTCTACAATAGAGCCTTTCGGCGAAATCAAACTATGAAACTGCTTCCCCAGGACGCTACGTCCACTGGGGGACAACACTTAAATGTCCAGCCTCACGGCCCTCAGACCATTTACATTATTGGTCTGTCATGTATGGCTCCAATCTATACTGAATGAAAAGCCGAAAGGCTCAGAAGATGAAATTCCTATGATTTTCAAGTTAGATATAGAGATCGAGGACTGTGAACTTGTGACTTGAGTTGCAAAACTGATGATGTATGAATGATATGAAGCTTAATTGAAAAGAGGTAAAATACAAATTACAGTATGGCAAATGAAAGGAAAACATTTTTATATGGCGACAGGTCTTTAAAACTGTCTCTATTAGTTACAGACACTCACTGGTGTAGAGGGTATATTTGATAGGGGCGGTCAACTGCTGGACCTAACAGCCGACGGTGTCCTCTTCCCTTCGAGAATAAATCTAAGTGTACCATCAGATGCAAACTTGGTTAAAAAAAGAATTTTGTGAAATCGTTATGCTTTGTTACTCAAAGTATTCTGTAAGAATTCTATTGGGATACAGTCCTACTTTCGGTATATTCCCTCATTTGAATTTTTTCACATCCTCTTCTAGGTATGGAATCTGCCGGTATCCATGAGACAACATACAACAGTATCATGAAGTGCGACATTGATATCCGTAAGGATCTCTACGCCAACTCCGTGCTCTCTGGTGGAACCAGTATGTACCCAGGTATTGCTGATCGTATGCAGAAGGAGATCACCGCCCTCGCACCACCCACAATGAAGATCAAAATTATTGCTCCACCAGAGCGTAAATACTCCGTATGGATCGGTGGATCTATCCTGGCTTCTCTATCCACTTTCCAACAGATGTGGATCAGCAAGCAAGAGTACGATGAATCCGGTCCCAGCATCGTCCATCGCAAATGCTTTTAAATCATACACCAAACGTCAGATAATATTAATGATAGTATATCACCCAAGGAGGCAGGATGGGCCAAGGGCTAGCTAAAAGAGGGCGCTTTAATGCCACCATCGGAGATAAAAGAAGTAATAAAAGTCGCGAGTTTGATAAACATGATAGTGAAAGATATTTTCATATATTGTACTTTTATCGGTGGTAAATTTGCGAGTGAATCCTTTAGCTGACGTCAACGTCTCCCATCATGCTCCCTTTTCGCGGAACTTCCGTTTGACCTTTGACTTTCTGGTGTAGAATTAGATATAAGCTTAACCTGACACTTTTGTAATGCAAGTTGAACCCAACTTGTGTCAAACACACATTTGTTAAATACAGGCAAACCTTACCCGCTATTACCCGATTTTTTTTACGAAAGTGGAATCACTGTCTGTTTTTTTCTTATCATGATAGAATGTCATCTTCACCACAGCAGTAACGTTCGTTCTTTGTCATCTTGTCTACGGGGGAAAATTGTTGAAGGAAAATGAAAGAAATGTCTGGATTTTAGTGAATTTTTTGTATAGTATCGTTTGTGTGCAATTCTTTCATGATTTCTTCATTTGATGTTAATAAGTTTTACTTCACTTTTTGCATTTGGTCGACTGCGATCGTGAATAAATGCTGCTAGCTTAAAGTAAGCCTCTCATATACTTATTTTCTTTAGAAAAGTTACCTAACCATTTTGCTGACCATATTCGGTCACGAAGGGGGCTTCAAACGCCCATATACCTCCTCGGCTTCGTAATTTGGGGATAAATAAGCATATGAAATAAAGATGAAACTATAAGATGAATACATAAAAAAATATTGCTTGCCATAATAAATGTTGCTGATAAGGACACAACGAAATTTAAACGCTGTCGGTGTGTTATTTCGAATTTCGCAAATATCCTCCGTCATGCAGCGGTCAGTGGGCACTTTGGCGCACTAGTATGCAAAACATATTGTTATATCATTTGTTCTGTCCCGTGGTCGTATTTGGTGTGGTTGGGTGGGCCTGAATATTCTAAGGTACTTTTCCTATTAGGCTCGATATCTAAGCAGAACGCCTCTGGAGGTTTAGACGTGGAACATGGTAAAAATAAACCTCTTAGTCAGACCTATGTATTACGCAGAATTCTGCAGAATTTCTCAAAAGGTAGTCCGACCACAGTTTACTCGGACCAGCTTTTTCCAGGAACGGCTCACTGGCTTGATTTCCCTACTCTATTTCTAATGCTGAGACCCAATAAGTGTCATGGGGACGAGTCTAAGCTTACATTCTCTGGAAAATTTTAAGTTGCTGATTATGCTTTAGCAGGAAATTGTGATAGATTTGGCCGAAACTATTCGTTTAATAACACAAATTTTGCACATTTACCGTGCGTTTCCCAACAAAAACTATTCCCCCAAAATTATGGTTTCCTACACGATAGTCACCACTCATATTTGAGTGTCAACAAGGATGACTTTATGACGTAGGGGAAGGGTCGAAATGTTCATTGTATGGAGCAAATCAGATTGCCTGCTGTACTTCAGTAACAATAATATACCAATAACAAGGCAAAGTAATATTAACCTGCTGGGCGGTAGGAACGAATGGACGATTTAGGAAAATAGTTCAGCTGGTACTTTTTTTTAGCTTTGAGCTAAATAATATAGTAACAAACAAAGGTCAACCTTTTAAAGAGGCTCATTGAGTTGATATCCATAACTAAATGAGAGTGTTTAAGGTTCACTACCACATTACAAGGCTTATATGTAACATAATAAGCCAAGTGTCATATCCAACTTTACCGAAAAATTTGAAATTTTGAACTTTGTGGTGTCCTGACTTGCAAACCCTTTTGTACATAATTTAAAAGAGTGTCTGGTCACAAATTTTTGAAATCTGAATAGAACCGTTAAGTACTCACTCATAAAATAGTTGTTTTTTTGAAGGATATGGGGATGTCTAAGTGTGACCATTTTCCATTGGTTTGTCAAGAAAACACAACAGCTTGGAAAAATTTGTTGAATTTCATGATTACACTCAATGAGCCTCTTTAAAGGTTCAATTCTCTCACCCCAAACAGCACCAATTCTCCTAACCTTCTTACTAAAGGTAATGAGCAGTACCAAACTTATTTTGAAGAAAAAGCTGAATAACACAATTTTCATCTTATTTCTCTTCAAAATATCTTTCATTACATTTTATGACTTTACTATTGCATATTCAAGGTAAACCAAGCAGTTGTTTCTAGTGAATTTCACATTTGAAGAGAAAAAACATTGTCACATGACTCCCAACAGCCGATCATGAAACTGGACAGTCTACTACAGTTCTTCAATTTGGGATGACTGCTTCTGCCCTTTAAGCCCCTCCCACAATTTTCTGCAGTTCCCTCTCATCCAGACACATTCTCAGTTTATTGCTTCAGGGCGAGTATGGAAAAAGCTCACAGTGAATAATCAGTACAGTTCAAGCTGCGAAATATAAGCCTTGGTACTCACCATTATTTGCAGTCAATCAAAGAGCTAAGCTAATTAAAAATTTCAGCATCCCCTACAAAAACTGTAGTTTGGGGTGAGAGGTTTGGCCTTTTAAACAGCTTTTCAACTTGCCTGCGTAGCGCCTCTGTGGCTGACTATTCCTTAGGCTGTCGGCCCGTAGTTGTTCTTTCTAAGCGATAAGCCTAACGAAGAAACTTCGTCCGCTCCCACAGGCTACTAGCCAACTAACGAAAAATACGATACATTTCATCGAATACCAACTCCTACCCCTACCCCGCGGAGCGCACTCGGTTTTTTCACTTCCCCTTTAAGGCTTCACAAACCATCGTCCGCCAAAACGAAGAGGCCTGCGTCCAGTTTTAGACGCAAACTCATTACCATAATATGACTTATTCATGTCCTGCCTCATTTTTATGCTATTGTTTTGAGCGAGTGTAAGTATTCTTGTTGTTGTATAAACTGAAGGACAAGATCGAAACCTGAAAGGATCAAGTACTACTGCGTTGCATAACCAACTGTCTATTGTGTATTACAGGGAAGTGTGCTCCACGATGTCATATCAACTCTGTGGGTGGCATGGGTTACTGCACGATTTAAACGGGACCAGATGTTGCCTTCTTGTTGATATTTACTAACATTCATGCAGTCTCGAGACCACATATTTCTATGAATATCCAAAGAATCTGTTTGGTGTTCACTTTAGCATAGCAGACTTGGTAGGGATATGACTGACCAAGGAATATGCCCCACAATCTGCTACGCAGGCAACTGGACCCTCAGAGCGAGCGAAGCCTTTTCGTTCAGCTCATCTCTACGAGGGTCGGCAGCCTAAGGGGGTGGTCACCACAGAGGTGCTACGCAGACTAAACACCCCATTAGAATGACATGATATACGCTAAGCGAGGATTATACAGTGAAAAACTGCAGGGAATCATGGAGGGTAGCAAATGAACAAGGAGATTGTGTTTTTACGCCTTGCAACACAGGTAATACGCTTCGCATATGTTTTAAATCACGACACAGGACTACATTTTTGAACACTTCGGCTAGGTTCAGTACAGTGACATAATACTTGCGACTTAAATTTTTCTTTTCGTCACCAAAAATTTTCCCCCATTTTTTTTTTTTTCAGTAGGGGAACTTGATCCCTGTCACGCTACGAGACTGTGTTTCAACATAGTCTACTAGGAAGATAATGCTCCACTTCCTCAACTCCACACAGGTCCGGGCCATAGCCTGGTTTAAAAGCCTAATCCGTACACCCCAAACAGTTTCAATTCCCCTAATCTACCTACTAAATCCCTCTCACAACTGTGTAAAATTCATCCTCAACCAGGCACAATCTCAGTCTATTACTTCAGGATGAGTACACAAGCCACCAAATGTGTAATTAAAACACTCTCAGTGTGGTACATGTTGTGTAATATGAGCTTCCGTACTCACCATTTTTTAAACTTGCTGTCAATCAAAGAGCTGTTCCCATTGGGAATTTCTGTGGCTGCAACTAAAATTGTAGTTTGGGGTGAAAGGATAGGCCTTCAAACACTATCTATACTCAGAGAGTACTATCTTTACTTTAGCACTCAGTGAAAGTACAATTTAGAAATCTCGGTCGCAGTTGCCCCTTCCCCCTTCAGGCTAAGTCCCTGAGCCTTTATCGTTTCTTCTGCATAAATAAGTGGCGATATTAATAAGATATTTTGTGAGTTTCTACTTCCTACAGAGGCTTTGCAATTACGTCACGGAACCGCCATGCTGGAGGACATTCATGCCAAATACACGTGGCTTTGTCCGGAACGCACTGCACAGTGTGCACTGTGATATGCACGGTGTGTACAATTTCAACGGGCAAGCGCATCCCGTATGGTTTAGTACGTAGTTACATGTACTCCAACATGGCCGCCGGAGAGTATTATGACGTCTTGTGAAAAGCCTCTATAATCCCTGCAAAGCTGGGATAGCTAGTCACTGGCTGGCTGGATAAACAGCACAAATATGCTGGCCTGACAGCATCATGAAAAGTTGTTGACCATCGAAGGACGGACGGACGGACGGACAGTAACACTTATTTTCAGTGGCGTAGCTACGGGGGGGGGGGGGGCAGTGGGGGCAAGTTGTCCCCCTGGAAAAATTTTTGGGGAAATTTGATGAAAATGGGGAGATTTGATGAATCTTCTTATTATTACAAAAATTTCTCAAAATTTTTGTTAGAATAAGAAATTGTGAGACATTTCTCATACATAATTCGTATTTTCAGGCAACAAATTAACTCAGATTTCGTCGGTGTCGCATGAACCGGCCCAATTCGCGTTCCACAGAAATGTCCTCGCCGCGTAGCAGATTGAATGTTCTCTTCTGCTTGTATACGCACGGGGGTTATGATCAGTGCATTTCAGTGCACAGGAAGCTGTTATTCAGGGGACTCGGATACTTAAGGAATTCAGTAAAAGGATGTGAAAACTAACAAGTCACTACCGTAGATCCCGAGGTTGTCATGTTCTTCTACAAGCTAGCAGTAGCTGTGCGATTTTACTCTGTGTACATAACGATGGATGGGGCTGAAACAATCCATGGCCAACGATAAACTACGATAAAGTTAATCTAGAAATTAGAATTAGCGGGATCCGTTGGCACATTTAGATTTTGTTACTTAGCCTAATCCTTGGAGGCGTACAAGCTAGTTCGGGAAAATAGCTTTCTGCTCACTTTGAATGTAGCAATAAATGGACAATGAGTACCTTGTAGCCTACTACACTTAACAGACTGCTTTTCTAACAGGATATCCTGTGTGTTCGAGCCACTATTAGGCCTCCTTAGTGGCGTGCGAAGGGGAGACCATTGGGCCATTCCCCCCCCCCCCCACACACACATGCCATTTTTTCTTTGTTCTTAAAAATACGTAGTCTAACTTTATTAACACAGATTTTACTTCAAAAGATAGCATATGTGGCACCAGATTGCTTATAAGGACACCCAATCTTCAGAAATTTTCAAAGGGGAAGGATTGTCCCTGCAAGGTCTTTCAGGGATACCAACTTTTTTTTAATTCCTACAAATAGACCTAGACAAATTCTGTCAAATTTCAATTTTTACTTAAAAAGGTAGACTGTTTCCCACTGGTGGCATCGATAAATAAGACTACATGTTTAGATTCTCCTTACAAGCATAAATACGCTATTTTGACCATCTGAGGGGTCTGATTTTTCGAAATTTTTTTTACGCTCCGCGCCAACTGATGGTGGCGCTTCGCTCGGTCTTTTGGGCAAAATTACATTTTTTGGGTAAAATTAGCTCTTAACTCTCTGATCACTTTTCAGTTTGCGAACATATTTTGAAGTGAGCATTTTATTTCAAACGACAAAAGAAGAAAGCGACTGGCTAGATTCTTCGTATTAGCCTGGAAAATGCTGTTTCCGGCCATCTAAGGGGTCTGATTTTTCCAAATTTTCTCTACGCTCCGCGCCAACCAATGGTGGCGCTCCGCTTAGATAATCTTTATGACAAAATAACATTTTGTGGCCAAGAAAAACCACAAATACCGATCAATGCTCTTTTATTATGACTCCTAAAAGTGTGCAAATTTAATGACAAGTTTTTCTACGTAAGGTAGCATAAATGGCGTAAGGAAATGCATGTCAAGACACAAAAGTTTGTTATATCCTCATGAACCACCACGATTCAACTTTTAACACTGTTCCTGTCAAAGTCGAAAATCTTGCACCATTTTGCATCTAGGCTCCTTGAAAACGTCAAATAATTTCCGGACACCCCTCCCCTTATACCATACTGCATGCCCCCCCTCCCCCTTCAGAGAAATCCTGCGTACGCCACTGCGTTTGTACATATAAATAAACCAGATATTGTTTACCAAAATAATATACTTTGTTATTTTCGATTGCTGTATGTTTTACTTTAAGATTAAAATGCAGGTAATATTACAAAATGACATGGTAATGTTGTTATACTTGTAAGTTTGCATGTTTTATATGAAATACATACACATTGACCGGGAAAAGTTTTGGGGAAATTTCATACCTTTGCCCCCTGGAAAAAATCCTAGCTACGCCACTGCTTATTTTGTACCTTATTCTGGACGCCTAAATGTTGGGGACATATGTGTGAGAGCCCAAGGTCTGAGACCTTGGTGAACCCAGCATTAAATCCTTCCCTGTATTCTGGGATCAGAAGACAACTGCTGCAACGTTTTTGCCCCTGTATTACTAATTGTTCTTGTCAATTTCGTTTCTTGTCTACACATCATGCATAAACCAGCCAAAGTTGTGCCTGTCAATTGATCAATAGTTATGCGTGGTAGGTGTCATTCCGCATTTGGCAAATTACACACCTGTAGAGTACGCAGTGTGAATTCAATCATACCAGACAGTTTTTTTTATCGATTTCTCTTCTTCTGTGGTTAATATTACCTACCCACACCGCTTCACGTAAAAACTCTACGAGGTGGCTAAAGTACGAGTAGGCTTAAGTTCAAATTAGGCCTTAAACTCATATGTGAAACTTCATTTAAAATTGCTCTAGTACTCAGGAGAAAGTAGTCGGGCTATTATTTGTTTTACAAACAGGCCTAGTAATCTTGTCTAAAAACAACAGCTAAATCTCATAACTTTCTTCTTATTTCTCTTCCAAGTATCTGTCATGATATTTCAGCCCCGTGTTTGATCTAACGGTTAGAGCATCCGCCTGTCACCCGGAAGGCCCGGGTTCGATTCCTAGGTCGAGTCACACCAAAGACTCTAATATGGAACCTACTGAATGCTGTTGTGCGTGATGCTCCGCATAAAAAATGGAGAAGGGAAAACAAACCAGTGAACCACAACTGGAAAAGGCCGTGGTCGTAAAACTCTATCTAACTAACTAATTCATGATATTTCATGACTTATATATTGTACAGTCAAGGTAAACCAAGCAGTTACTCCTAGTACACTAAATATTGTTATTGTGTCAAGAGCCATTCGACATGAAACAGAACAGTCCACTACAGATTTAGTCAAATGAAGGTGAACACATTTTCTCTTTAAGCTACCATTATAAGGGGTAAATAAAACAAATTCAGGGGCGTTAAACTCTGTTTGAACATGGAAGTTGAACTTCTTTTGGAATTTTTGTCTCGCAAACGCTACATCAGCCCAAAGTTCTCAATTTCTAGGCTGCTGTCCATTCAGTGACCCTCCCAAAGTGCCCTGGTGGAGTGAAGGGGCAACGCCACAGTGGAGTACCAGGCTGGGAGCTCTGTAGTATTTACAAAAGTGCTGGCACTAGAAATAAGCCTTTAACTTCATACCAATGTCGTTGAAAATACACTTGACATACCATTTAATCGTACGGTTTCTCTAGTTCAGTCTTTCACAGATTAGCATTGTCTTAACCAGGGCAGAACCTGCTGCCGTTGTACTTGATGTTCGGCATAAGCCATGGAATAAGGGGAACAAGCCAACCAAGCGGTTCGAAACTGGACCGTAAAACTCCATCGAACTTAATGTAACCATTGTCAGGAAACTTGTCTGTCCTAAGTACCTAAGCAGTTATCGAACAAACACGTGGGGAGCCGCAAGTGTCTTTTATGGTTAGGTTAGATGGAGTTCACGGTCCAGTTTCTAACCAATTGGTTCAAGTCGAGCCGGCCACAGCTTTTTCTCGTAGTCGTGGCTTACTGGCTTGTTTGTTTACTTCATTGATTATGCTGAGCACCAAGCACAACGGCATTAGGTTCCGTTTTAAAGTTTTCGTTTTTAAAGTCTTCCAAGTCTTCGTCAGTGAATGATGACCCAACCAGGAGCCGAATGCCCGACCTCCCGACTGCAAGTCTGATGCTCTAACCACTTGGCCATGCAGATTCTTACATGGGGATACATATATATACATATTGACATATGTCGATGATGGTAAATGTTATTAAGAGGAATCCCACCCCTATAGACCTTTTGAATTGGCGACACACGTCATCCTTAGGGCAAAACAATGGAACACGTGGCCGCACGCATACAAATTCGCCCTGCACGTTATTTTGTCCAAACTCTTGGATCATCCCCTTCATTTTGTGCAAATAGTGGGGATGGTCATGGGATCGGCATTAAAATACAGGTTACAAATATCATTGACTCAGCCGAAAATAGGTTTTTACGGCCTTACGCCCCTTGGAAATGGTCTTGTTATTTATAGCTGGCCCCTCTCTACAAACTATTCAAATGATCATCGGTCATACAGTCAGCCATATATATTTTAAATCGTTTCTATTTTGACTATAATGGTATGGAGAAGGGCACGGAATGGAACGGTAAATCACTCACATAAAAGAACTCCTTCACACTTATAATTTCATTTAATATATTCAATTACGGGCATATTTAAACTACATTCACTGTGAACATAAATTAGTCCAGAGGTATCTGAATTGACTAGCCACGTTAGTCACTCATATTTGACTGATTTGTACTGATATCTGTCATAAATAGTTTCGTAGTAATGGACTAAAGAATATCAGTAAAAAACTTAGTCAAGGGGGCTTAGTATTGTTAGAGACTAATTTAACTGGGTCAAATATTAGTCAAATATTAGTCAATATTGTTGACTAACGTGATTGGTCGATTCAGGCACTGTTTGACTAATTTGTTTTTACAATGTTCTAAATTATTACGGCCAGCGTTGGCGAACACCTTCATGGCTTAGGCAATGATTATGCTGAGATGTCACTTACAATCCTTATAAAATTAAATGTAGCCACCCACCTGTCAACTCACCCCCCTCCCACGTTACATGATTCAACCAGGCAGCCAGGGGTAAAATGAAGCACAACATTGTGAACGTTGAAGTGGATTTGAAGAGAACCTCAGCGCTCCGTACGATTGAGTTTTATTCGGTTACATAGAAATGGTACATCCCATACAACTACATTTCCGAGGCACGTGACCCTACGATTGCGTATGTTTTGGCTCGCGCCCTTCCATTGGCTTGCCCCTTCCAGCCAAAGCTTGGGATTTCTATGTTTCAGACATTTTCCCTCTGGAATGACGTCGCCTGACGTGCTTGCATAAGGTGTATAAATGTATTTGGGATACATCCTGTGTGGCTCCCAGCTGTTTTTGTTTGAATCTAAACGAAAACAATCCAATCAGATATATAAAAAATAATGTACAACTTCTGTAAGCTTTAGTGATAATGAATTGAATGAAAGTAGTAGAAAGAAAATAGCTGGTTCATCAAAATTTTTAGGTTCTAGTATACTTTCATGAGACTCATGTGAAACAATATAAAGTGATGTTTCTAGCAAGGCTTTAACCTGAACATACGATTCTGGAGGAATAGTAGTATGCTCAAGAGTAAGGAGATTGCAACTAGGTGGGGAATTACGCTTTTCCCTAAGTGATGGAAATTTCCCATCCCCAATGACGAGAACACCTTGTTTAGCATCGATAGTAGCATCATTGTATACTAGAAAATCCCAACCAAGCAACAAAGGACGACTAACATTCCTTACTACATGAAAATCATTTTTGCAAAGCTTCGATCCTATTGTCAACGTGGCACTAACTGTACCAGCCGAGTCAATATTCTCGCCAGTCACTGACTCCGCCACAAAATATGGGGGTTGATTCGCTTGCCTATTCAGAGACGGAATATGGTTTCTCAATTTTTCACTCATTATGGTAAGACCTGATCAACTGTCTATAAATGCATCAACGGGAATATTTTCCAAGTAAGACCCTTATATATGGCAAGGGTTTCTTCTCGCTATCGGGAGTAGTACTATTTGAACAATCATCTCGCAATATGTAAGGGGTCTTTCCAGAATTAAGAGCTGACAATTGACCCTCGTTATCAACTCTTTCTAGTTTCACGACTCCTCAAAATGAACTCTACCCTTAGGGTTACTCCACCTAGAAGTGTAATATTCAGGGGCGTAGCCAGGATTTTTCTTGTGGGGGGGGGGGGGGGGGAAAGTCGACTCATCGTCCCCAATCTTGACCGACAGGACTATCTAAGCGGAGCGCCACCATCAGTTGGCGCGGAGCGTATAAGAAAATTTTTGGTTTTAGAAACCCCTCAGATGGCAGGAAACGGCACTTCCCGGGTGTTTTATTCTGCATGTTCTCAGCCTGGAAATATGGATTTCATTTCTGATTTTTCTCAATTAATGCAAAAAACAAAAATTCAATCTATGAAAAATGTTAATACATGTTTCTAAGCAAAGCTCTACCATCGATTGGCGCGGAGCGTACCAGGAAATTTTTGGCTTTACAAACCCCTCAGATGGCCGGAAACGGCACTTTCCGAGTGTTTTAAGCAAGAATATGTTCAGCCCAACTTCGAAATTCTCCCCGCTTCTTAATTGAAGCACTTGACAAATATTGAGGGACTGAACTTACCTTTAGCCCAAACTTTTTCATTTTTCATCGCCGCCACTGGGGTGCGGCATTTTCTTGAGGGAGCGAAGCGCCCAAGTGAGGAGCCGAGCGACCGAACGGGGAGAGGGTGTGGTTCTCCCCCTCCCGCCCCAAGGAGATTTTGCAATTTTACATCAAAATTGAGAGATCTGGTGAACACCTAAGTTGGAATTTTTGGACATTTTCAATCTTGTATCAATGTTCTCCTTATTCCCTCGAGAGTTAGCAGGGTTAGTATGTGATTGTAAGAGGGTTATTCGGTACGAGTCAATGGGGTCCTAGGGAATTGTGTCGCACTGGAACAAAACAGCTCCTAAAAAAGACATAAGGCTTACATTTAGTTGGCTAAACCAGCGGAATTGAAATTTTGCCCTGAAAAACGCCAAAACTCCATTTAAATAAAAAAAAATTAAAAATAAAAAAATTAGGTATGGGCTGGACTAAGTGCCAACCCCCTGACCACGGGCCTGTCTCCCTGGGTGTCACCTTCCCCTTTTGGAATGTTTTGCTGTCTCGAAGAGCTTAGATGCAATATGGTGCTATATTTTGTTCTTTTTATACTAGATTCCAGTGTTATCCAAAGGGGGTTTTAGAGGACCGACACGTCCTCCTAGTGAAATTGACCGCCCCTCCAAAATAGTTGCCGCTCTCCAAAAAAATCAGCTTCCATTTCTAGTTCATAGCTTCATTACACATATACAAGTTATACCTGGAAAAATGTGACTTCCATCCAGGCTTGGCGCCAGGATTTGCCTGACGAAGGGCCACTCTCCGAACGGGGGAGGAGCAGGGTCGGTAGCGACCCAAGCCCCGACAGCCAGGATGCCGTCGATGAGTTGGTGAGGGAGGTTTGAAGAAAACCTGTGCACTATACCTGCCATTGCGAGCCATATACGACATCAAATTTGTATATGCTGGAGGAAGATATTTCCGCACTGATTTAACCGTGGAAAAGGGGGCAAAAATTTTTGGGGTTAGTACACTAACAAGAATCTGTACTTATTTAAATCTTATATAGGTCAATAAATTGTCCCGGCATTTGGGCCCTATAGGACACAAATTATATTGTATTTTCTTCTTCGAGTCCGTACCGCACGACTGACACAAGAGATAATTAACTAAGTTTAGCGAAATGATATGAAATTCCCGACATGAACATTAATCCATTTATTCTACTTATTAATTTACATGAAAAGATGGGAAGGGTTTGTACTTTATTAGCTCTAGGTAACGGAACTGAGGAAGAGTGTGCAAAGCGTACGGAACATTTTGGGGTTTATCGCAGAAATAACTCTTGTGAAAGCCAAAATAACTAAACCGACCATGAGAAGGCGACAGATTATCCCCGACAGGGGGAGGGCAATGCCAGCGACCACAAGTTCCGACAGCCCCTATGTCGAGGGGGGGGGGGGTATGAAGGAGCCTAACTATCCCATGTCATTGCAGCCTTGGGCACATTTTGCACAATGTTACTTAATATTTTAAAAGCCGAGTTAATGTTCTTTTGAGTCTGAATCGTGAAATTGCAAAGTGCGCAAAGCGCGCGAAATTTTTTGGTGGGCTTACAAAAATAACATAGCCTATGTAATCATTAAGAACAAAAAGGAAAAAAAAATAGAAACTGTAGTTGTTGTAGACCGTATCGGGGATAACATACATTGTGTCGAAACCACCTGGAATACCCGATAAAATAGCCAAACTATGCTCCGTGAGTGGCTCACCATCTGACCTATCGCATGACACACACAAGAAAACAGCAACTAGGCTTTGTAATATGCATAAAATTTACGACCTCTGCATAACCTGTGTACTCTGCCTACCAGTTACTTGGTAAGATTGAGAGGACTTACACTCTCTAGATATGTGGGATGGAAGTATTGAAAAAACTGGAGTGAATCTACAGCGCGCGTAGCGCGCCGAAAATTTGGGGTTCTTATTAGGGAAATTGTCCCTTGAGAGAAAAAAACAGGTAAACCATCGGGGAGACTAGTGGCCGTCGGGGACTGCATACTTTATCGTAACGACTAAGAGCCCCCCCCGAAAAACTGTAAAAAAAATGCCCCCAATTCTCTCCCTCCTCTTGCCGTTTATTTTTATTTTATTTATTTTTTTTTTGGCTCCCTTAATTTTTTCAACATCGCCCCTCGCGTCCCCAAAATTTCTGTGGGGGGGCACTCTGCCCCCCTGCCCCCTCCCCCCGCTGGCTACGCTAGTGGTAATATTGATTATTGTTGTCCCTACGAGAAAAATCTCCAAAACTATCATATCTATCCTGATATTGAGAGCTTCCACCAGCACGTGGGGAAGCTCGGCCCCTCTTAGGTGAAGGAGACCTATATCGTCTATTCACACCAGGGGATGGGTACCTGTTTTAACGTCTATCCCTTCCTGGTGAGGGGGACCAATCATATTTTCTCCTGGGAGACCGATTATATAGGTCTACGGTAAGGCGAGTCATCCCGGCTGTAATTATCTCTGGAATAATATCGTCTAGCCCTAATCTCTAGGGAGTCTACTTTATCAGTTAAGACTTGAACCGTACTTTCGAGTTTCTCATTTTTTTCTGAATGGACATACTGAACAGCTTTATGTTCTTGCTTAACCTCTACTATGGGTTGTGCAACGGGCGAGGCTGCTTTAGTTTCTACAGATGGAGTTATCGGTTCACCTGCACAATGAGCTGCACGTTCAATTCTACCAGCACTTTCAATTGCTTCTTTAAAAGTTGTGGCACCAAACTCATTCACTTCAACTGGAAATGGGATCCTTCTTTAGCAGCTGCACCATCTTCTGGAAACGCTTCATTAACAACTTTCGAAATTTCAGCTGGAAATACCTCTAGGGACTCACCCGGTATGCGAGGTCTTGCCTTAATGTTAACTTGAAAGTCTAAAATAAAATGACGTTTCCCAAATGCTTTTCTTAATTTTTCTTTAACTTTTCCATAATCTACTTTAACATCGTCTGCTATAGGCTATCCCAAAAATTAAACGTCGAGCCTGTTAACCTGGCTGGTAACATAGACGTTATTTCAGACTCGCATAGGGCTTGGGAGGCCTCAACTACTACTTCTTATCTACGGACTCACTGTTCAAAATCTTGAGTTCCATCTCCACTAAAATAATGTGGTAGATCTAGTTTATAGTGAGACTTATCGCTAGACCTTGTGTAATCAGCGGAATTAGGCATTATAAATAATATTAAAATATATATGCATGTGAAGTTAGAATTTACCATTGACTGACTTAAATATTATCTTGTCAAAACCACACATGAAATTTGGATACAATATAAGAGATATAAAACACTAACCTTCAAAAGTCCTGTGAGAAATACACAAAATGAGCACAAATTCAAACAATTAACAAAACAAAGGGTTCAAAATTTCTGGCCGGAGAAGCGTCTGATATGCATTATTTTTGATAATCCTGTATTTTCCAGTCCTCAGAAGTCAATTTAAGATCTTTTTATAAGTAGTATCGCTGTATATATATGGAGTCGTCGTAAAGCTTGTAGCTATTACTTCTTCAGCTGGCTTCTTAGTAGGAAGAGAATTTGAACAATGTAAGGGGTTGACTCTGGCTATTTCACTGTTGAATTCTTTTTTCTAAAAGTCCCCACGACTCTCTGGCGAAGAGCCAAGGGGCGAAAACCAAACGATTACTCCCGGAGGAGTTCTGCTCCCTCAAGGAGCTTAACGTCCCAAATGGACAAGTACGCCCTCCAAAGGGCAAACACTGAGTGGTCCTGCTCTAGACTGGCTGAATAGAACAGAAGCCACAACCTGGATGCAGTTTAACGTCATGCCCATGTTGAATTCTTGTAAAACTTACTAACCGGGAACAAAAGCGTCGCTATATTCTATCCAGGGTAAGGTGTCAAGATGTCTACTGTAAGGAGTGTCTTCGACTTCGGAGAATTTAAAATTTTCTGCGTGTGACTACCAGGTTTTGGAATAGACGAAAATCCAGGTGACCCTCATGAATAATACACTGGCATCGGTAAAATGTGGAGTTCTTCGGCGGAAGGTGTTTCAAAGAGATATAGAAGTTACCGTTGGTTGGTTAAAGGTGATATATAGTGGGCTTAGAGGGGAAACTGGAAATTGACAGGAACAGGCGATTTGAGGTCTGATATTAAGAAAGATGAATGTACTCAGCCAAAGGGTGTGTTCAACTCCTGAACATTTTAAGGATAAAATAAACGTACCGAGGTAATGTCCAAAATCGCCTTCTATGTGTGGTAACGGCCAATAAAATAGTAAAACATCTCCTTTTCGTTGAAAACCTCTAACATATAAGTCCCTTGCAGGTAAAACGTGTAAAATAAAGTCTTCAAAACTATGTCGAACTCAGGAACACTCGCTGCCATATGGAATACCGTTTTAACATTTATTCGGGAATTTCAGACATCTCTAATTAATTTCAGATATCTCTAATTCAAAATTCGTGAATAAATGTTAAAACGGTATTCCATAAGGCCGGGCACTCGAGTCCTGACCGGCCAAACCGAAGAATATAAAACGGAACCTACTGCCATTGTGCTAATGTGCTTGGTGCTCAGCATAAGGGAAAACAAGCCACAACTGGAAAAAAGGCCGTGGCCAGCTCAACTTGAACCAGTCGGTTGGAAACTGGGCCGTAAAACTCCACGTAACTTACCTGACAATCTAAGCTTGTTACACTAGATGAGTATGCCCGTCAAAAGGGGCTGGGCTTGTGACGTAGGAGGAAGCACTCTATACTTTACTGCCGAACAAATACTTTAAGTCATTCAACAGGGGCGTAGCCAGGATTTTCTTGTGGGGGGGCAAAGTCGACTCATCGTCCCCAATCTTGACCGACGGGACTATCTAAGCGGAGCGCCACCATCGGTTGGCGCGGAGCGTACAAGAAAATTTTTGGTTTTAGAAACCCCTCAGATGGCAGGAAACGGCACTTCCCGAGTGTTTTATGCTGCATGTTCCCAGTCTAGAAATATGGATCTCATTTCTGATATTTCTCAATTAATGCAAAAAAAAAAAAAATCAATCTATGAAAAATGTTAATACATGTTTCTAAGCGGAGCTCTAACATCGATTGGCGCGGAGCGTACAAGAAAAGTTTTGGTTTTACAAACCCCTCAGATGGCCGGAAACGGCACTTCCCGAGTGTTTTAAGCAAGAATACGTTCAGCCCAACTTCGAAATTCTCCCCGCTTCTTAATTGGAGCACTTGACAAATATTGAGGGACTGAACATACCTGTAGCCCAAACTTTTTCATTTTTCATCGCCGCCACTGGGGTGTGGCAGTTTCTTGAGGGAGCGAAGCGCCCAAGTGAGGAGCCGAGCGACCGAACGGGGAGAAGGTGTGGTTCTCCCCCTGCCCCAAGGAGATTTTACATCAAAATTGAGCGATCTGGTGAACACCTAAGTTGGGATTTTTGGACATTTTCAATCTTGTATCAATGTTTTCCTTATTCCCTCGAGAGTTAGCAGGGTTAGTGTGTGACTGTAAGAAGGTTACTCGGTACGAGTCAATGGGGCCCTAGGGAATTGTGTCGCACTGGAACAAAACAGCTACTCATAAGGCTTACATTTATTTGGCTAAACCAGCGGAATTGACATTTTGCCCTGAAAAACGCCAAAACTCCATTTAAATAAAAAAAAATTAAAAATAAGAAAAATTAGGTATGGGCGGGACTAAGTGCGAACCCCCTGAACCCCCTGACCACGGGCCTGTCTCCCTGGGTATCACCTTCCCCTTTTGGAATGTTTTGCTGTCTCGAAGAGCTTAAATGCAATATGGTGCTATATTTTGTTCTTTTTATACTAGATTCCAGTGTTCTCCATAGGGAGTTTTAGAGGGCCGACACGTCCTCCTAGTGAAATTGACAGCCCCTCCAAAATAGTTGCCGCTCTCCAAAAAATGCAGCTTCCATTTCTAGTTCATAGCTTCATTACACATATACAAGTCATACCTGGAAAAATGTGTCTTCCCTCCAGGCTTGGCGCCAGGATTTGCCCGACGAAGGGCCACTCTCCGAACGGGGGAGGGGCAGGGTGGGTAGCGACCCAAGCCCCGACAGCCAGGATGCAGTCGATGAGTTGATGAGGGAGGTTTGAAGAAAACCTGTGAACCATACCTGTCATTGCGAACCATATACGACATCAAATTTGTATATGCAAGAGGAAGATATTTCCGCACTGATTTAACCGTGGAAAAGGGGGCAAAAATTTTTGGGGTTAGCCTACACTAGAAAGAATCTGTACTTATTTAAATCTTATATAGGTCAATAAATTGTCCCGGCATTTGGGACCTATCGGACACAAATTATATTGTAATTTCTTCTTCGAGTCCGTACCGCACGACTGACACAAGAGATAATTAACTAAGTTTAGCGAAATGAGATGAAATTCCCGACATGAACATTAATCCATTTATTCTACTTATTAATTTACATGAAAAGATGGGAAGGGTTTGTACTTTATTAGCTCTACGTAACGGAACTGAGGAAGAGTGTGCAAAGCGTACCGAACATTTTGGGGTTTATCGCAGAAATAACTCTTGTGAAAGCCAAAGTAACTAAACCGACCATGAGAAGGCGACAGGTTATCCCCGACAGGGGGCGGGCTATGCCAGCGACCACAAGTTCCACAGCCCCTATGTCGAGAGGGTGGTATGAAGGAGACTAACTATCCCATATCATTGCAGCCTTGGGCACACTTTCCACAATGTTCCTTAATTTTTTAAAAGCCGAGTTAGTGTTCTTTTGAATATGAATCGTGAAATTGCAAAGCGCGCAAAGCGCGTGAAATTTTTGGGTGGGCTCACAAAAATAACATAGCCTATGTAATCATTAAGAACAAAAAGAAAAAAAAATAAAAACTGTAGGGGTTGTAGACCGTATCGGGGATAACATACATTGTGTCGAAACCACCTGGAATACCCGATAAAATAGCCAAACTATGCTCCGTGAGTGGCTCACCATCGGACCTATCACATGACACACACAAGAGAACAGCAACTAGGCTTTGTGATATGGGATAAAATTTACGACCTCTGCATAACCTGTGCACTCTGCCTACCAGTTACTTGGTAAGAGGACTTACAATTTCTAGACATGTGGAATGGAAGTATTGAAAAAACTGGAGTGAATCTACAGCGCGCGTAGCGCGCCGAAAATTTGGGGTTCTTAGTAGGGAAATTGTCCCTTGAGAGCAAAAAACAGGTTAACCATCGGGGAGACTAGTCGCCGTCGGGGACTGCATACTTTATCGTAACGACTAAGAGCCCCCCCCCCCCCCGAAAAACTGTTAAAAAAATGTCCCCGATTCCCTCCCTCCTCTTGCCGTTTATTTTTTTTTTATTTTTTTTTTTTATTTTTTGGGCTCCCCTTCATTTTTTCAACATCGCCCATCGCGTCCCCAAAATTTCTGTGGGGGGGGGGGGGCACTCTGCCCCCCCTGCCCCCCGCTGGCTACGCTACTGTCATTCAATCTAAATGAGCGTTAAGAGCAATCACCGCGTAATCCCATACCGTGTTTCTCCAAAACGTGTAAGTCATAGCTCCTCCCATAACTTTATAAAGCATCTCATTGTACTGTCACAATATCACAACGTCTTGGTAAACACACAAGTGTGTAATATGTAATCCTAACATGTGGAATTTAAGCGACTCTGCATCTTTTGAATTTTCAACTTGCGATGTCAGTCAATGAAAAAGCGCTCACCATCTGAGAATTTTCATATATCCCTACGCTAAAAAAATTTTGGATGATGATAAAATGGCTTTAATTACGACGCAAATAGCATCTTTGTATTAAAACTACGAAAATGGTAAAAAATATATGTAATTCGGTGAAAATTAACACTTACTTTGAAGTATGCAGGCATAGTACTGTTATCTACCTAGAAATTAGAATGAACATAGACATAATTTATGTGTTAATACCAATCTCAGCAACTGAGTATTCCAGATCCTCGGGCAAAGGGCCGTTCGACGAAACCAAACTTTAACTGCTTCCCAAAGAAGTTATACGTCCACTGAATGACAACACTTGACCAAACTCACAGACCTCAGACCATTTACATCATTAGTCTGTCATGTATCCCTCCAATCTAGACTGGATGTAAAGAACAGACACTACACTTGATCTGAGAAGTGATCGTGAAGTGTGTAGTTACGAAATTCATGAAATTGTCTCAGCATCGCAATAGTAACTAGATTGTCAGACCTGTAAATGACATGTAATTCATTGATAAAGCCTACCTGTCGAAAATTCGGTTACACTCAATTCGCTGATTAACTGCTTATTTATGATGTCGTGACATCACATCTGAATTTTCAAGTACGCTACTTTTCTTCATAATTACTTTATGACGATGAGCAACTGCAAAAGTGGGCGTCGCCTGTGGCCCACGGATTACAGCCTCACGTCGGTTGGCAAACAACTGAACAATTTAGATGAAATATGGTACATTTGTTGGTAGTATTTAAACAGTTTAACACAGCAATAGCGACTTTTCGATTTAAGAGGGTTAGAGCAACAGGACGGTGTGTTTAACAAATGCGCAAGCGGTATTTCGGTGTTTCGGTTTTGAAAACGACGGCACGAGGGAAATTACCATGACAACCACGGTGCCGTCCTGTTTCTAGATCGGTTAACATTAAATCGGACGACGAACTTTCTGAAAATCAACAGGACGGAGAGTTGTTCGCTTCTTCTCATGCGCAGTCTAGTTTTTTACTGCGTGTTCTGTCCTCTTTGTCAACCGTCCTGAAATTGAAAAGTCCATAATTACTAATTACCACGGTAGGTTTCACTGTCTTATCTTTCAAGTAGGTAGAAAAAGTAGTTGTAAAATTGACCTTATGCTTATGACGTCACAGGAAAGAAAGGGGCGGATGAGCGCTCATCTAAGTAAAAAGCGCTTTTGGTTGCCAAGTCTTCGTCGGGCGTGCAGTGTGACTCAGTTTTACTATCCAAAATGACGTCGAGGGACGTCACTGCATAAGATCTACAAAAAGATTTTAGCAAACCATATTTTTGAGTATGATATCATGCCGTTTAATAGAGCGTATCGTGGTAGTTGTGAAGTCAGAGGTCAAATGCTTTTTTTACCATGATGACGAAATATGATTAACATTTTGTAACATTTCCCATTCATTTCCCATGTTCGGTCCTCGAGATTTAACTAAAACTGAGAATGAAATTCCTACAAAAAATGAACTTTAATTAAGCAGGCGTGATACCATGGATTCATACTGATGGCCAATAGTTTTCTTCCGTTTAATATTTACCACCAGTTTCATACATCGAAGCCCTGTAAATAAATAAACGCGCTCATATTTGGCTCACTCCATTTTACTAGGGATTTTGCTGTTTTAATGTTTATTAACGAAATATTACTTTTCCGTGTTAATTTTAAATCAAAATAGTGTTGTGTATGAACACGGAAGTTCTACTTCGAGGCAATATAGTTCCATCGTATGAATGAACAATGTTTCACAATTTTCTGAATGTGTAAACCAGTGTATAAGAACAACATGATGTATGGTGCATCGTTGTTTAAGACTTTTTTGGAAGGACCATGGTGCATTTAAAATCGAATAATTGTGGTTGCAGTGACCTCACTTCAAAACTTGAAGTTACAATTGTGTGGTGCGGATTAAAACAGAAATCCCACGACGTTAGACGAATTTTTTAATCGTTAATCGGATGATACGGTAGTCAGTTTCCTCAAGTAGTGCACACGAAGCTGGCCGAGCAAAATGTACTAGCATGATAATATTTTTTTCTCCATCTCAGATTGCAGGCTATTAAAAATTCTCTTACAATTTTTCGGGTCTCGCGCCTCCTTCCTCTATTCAATATTTTTTATTTCCATTTTTTATATAGCTGTTTAAAAAAGTGTGTGAGTATGGGTGGGCGTTGTTCAGTTCAGTTCAGTTCAGTTCAGTAAGACATTTATTCCAGTCTCTTACCATAATATAAAATACATAACAACATTTTGAGAGTGGTGACGGTAACGAAATTACGGCATGTAAGAAATCATGCTAAACACACCACAAAATAATTACTTTACTTAACAAAACAAAGTAAGAGACTGAGGAGTGGCAACTAAAAGCTGCTAGGAGCTTGTGGGTGTTGACACCCTTAAAAAACAAACAGAATATGCGACAAAAGGGACGAGAAACACAAAAACACGGAAGAACAAAGACGGAAGTTCAAACTAAGGTAGTTTGCAATAAAATGAACTTTAAGCTGCTTTTAAATGCATATGGTGTTTTACACTTAGTAACTTCAAAGGGTACAGAATTCCATAATTTTGCTCCTATAAATCGAAGACCAAGTTGAGATGACCAAGTTGAGTCTACAAAGGGGAGTGATAAACTGATTTGAAGTACGACAAGGGTAAGGGTAATAGCTATCACGAAACTGAAAATGAGTACTAAATATTGACGGGGTTCTGTTATGTAGCCAGTCAAAAATAAACAAACCTATATGATACCGATTTAAATCATAAATATTAAGAAGGTTAAGACTAGCGAAAAGAGGTGCAGTACGATGACGATAGTCTACGTTGCATATGCATCTAATAGCCCTTTTCTGTAAAATAAAGAGAGGTTGAAATCTGGTAGCATACGTGCTCCCCCAAATGATATTACAGTAAGTAAGATAAGGGAGTGTAAAGGTATTATACAGGGAAACCAAAATTTTCCTAGGAAGAAGTTGACGAAATCTGTTAAGTATGCCCACACCTTTTGAAACTTTCATGCTAACATACTTGATATGATCAGTCCAGGTAAGATGACAATCAACAAACACACCAAGAAACTTAGTAACATTTGCACGCTCTATGTTAATACCACAAAGTTGTATGTTTTTTACACTCTGATTAAACTGCTTAGAAGGTGAGGTAAGAATAACAAAATTGGTTTTATTTACATTGAGAGATAGCTTGTTTGCACAAAACCAGTTGTGAACATTGACAAATTCATGTTTTATTACATTTAGTAAACAACTGAGGTCATAACTGGAATAAAAAAGGTTGGTATCGTCAGCATAAGAAATTACATGAAAATTATTACTAGCCCTGTGGAGATCATTGCTATAAATAATAAACAACAAAGGACCTAGAATTGATCCCTGGGGAACACCACAAGTAATAGGTCTACGTATAGAATTTACATTGTTAATGCCAACATATTGGTAACGATCAGTGACATAACTTTTAAACCAATCCAGTGCAGTACCCCTAACACCGTAATGTTCAAGTTTACTGAGTAAGATTCTATGGTCCAATGTATCAAAAGCTTAAGACAGATCCAGAAAAATGCCTGATGCATACTGATTTTTTTAGAAGGCATCTGTAACTTTATTAGAGAAGTGTAAAATAGCTTGCGAAGTCGAAGTTGTGGTGAGGAGTTCCCCCTTGTTCCCCGTTTATCCGGCTATGTCTATGCCTATGGCTATTATAAATAGCCCCATGGCACAATTTTCACTAGACGCTTTGCATGAATGCAATAGGGGATAACTCTTTGGTACCGTAGACATAATTTGCAAGACAAAACAGCCTAACAGGCCACCTGATCCAGTAGCCTATGGTCAGAAGAAGATTATGGGTTGGTGAAGGCGATATACCTTTATATGTTTCCCACATTTCATCTGTCTAAGCGGACGAAGCTTTGTATCCTTTTATTTTTTAACAAGGATTCAAACATTATGTTATCTGAGTCGCCGTTTCTTTAAAGGTAAAGAGCAGTCCCCCCCCCCCAAACTTATTTTGATAGAAAAAGCTAAATACCACAATTTTCATCTTATTTCTCTTCAAAGTATCTTTCATTACATTTTATGACTTTACTCTTGCATACTCAAGGTAAACCAAACAGTTATTGCTGGTAAATTTCACATTTGAAGAGAAAAAATATTTTCACATGACTCCCAACAGCCAATCATGAAACTGGACAGTCTACTACACTTCTTCAATTTGGGATGACTGCTCCTGCACTTTAAAATAAGGTAAAACATGATGGGCCGTACATTAGCACGGGAGATTGCACCATCGGGATTAATTCAAACTATGTACAAAGGTACATCTAACCATGGCATAAAACCCGAGATGCCTTGTCCTGTTCCAATGCACAAGTTGCTTTATCTTATTCATTAATACAAAACAAGAATATGATTTAAAAGACTCAAGGGAAGGCAAATTCCGTTTGGAAAAATCCACATTAAAAAAGCACACTCTACCTCAGTAAAATGGAGTAGCATAAGATGGGTGTGTTATCATACCCATTGCCGTGAGTGTGTCAAGCGATAATGCATGGTCACCTGACCGTAATGGACCAATAAAAGTTGAGGGTTATTTCTACGTGTGAATGAGCGGCCCTTTCCATCACCTCTCAACAACCTTAGACTTCTCTTCGGCCGGTTTGACTTAAACCAATCGGTTAGAAACTGGGCCGTAAAAATCGAACTCTTCTGTAGTGTGTACTTTTGTAGTCATATTGTAATAATTGCCTAGTCATTATAGACTCAAGTGAGAATTCCAAAGCATTGTCTTGGTCTCAGAAAAAGTTATTAATTTAAGCTTAGAAGGACATATCTTTCTAGCAAAGAGAAATGTAAAAATTAATTGAGATAAGAAATGTAAAGTTCAATTTTCATGATGTACATAACAGCTCATTAATTTATATTAAATATGAGGATTGAACTTCGTGTAATTAGTACCCTCGATGTTGTAAATTGGATAAACATCAAGTTGACCGAACAGTACCGGTTAAAAATGGTTTGTGTAGAGAGATTTCGTCTAAGACAGTATGATACGCCTTAAATATAGAGAAATCTACGAATCTCTATGACATTGTAAAACGTCATCACTTTGAAAGTCAAATGATTATTAACATAAAAACACTGAAATTGACTTAAATTAGACTCATAAAAAGTTTGACTACGCGCAAAACTATGTCTTGTATTTAAAGAGTGTTCTAACATATCTATCGCGCTCTGACATCTTGTGGGCGCTATATTGAAAGGGGTCTATATTTCAAGGAAGGGTTTAAAAAGGCAATTTCTATATGTGCAGAAGGAACTACCCAAATAATTTGGTGAAAATTTATCCGAAATGTATTTATCTAGATTTGATACCGAACATAAAATTACTTCATTTTTGAACAAAGAGAGTTTGAAACAAACAGGACTAGTTTTCGCCACCTCCTCAAATGAAGAATCAAAGCTTGATTTTCTTTGCTTCCGAAGGCTGATAGAAGCAATTAATGGGTGGTGGAAGCTAGTGGCAATTTCCTTACAATGTTTAGAATAAGTACCTCTGTACCATTGTTAATAAATTTTAACCCAACAGAGCCCTTTTATAAATCCATCAACGATTCTTCACTTGGACCGAAAATGTGTAATAATGTCTCATGGATATGTAAACGTATCGTAAAAGTTTGCATGCACACTAATGACAAAAATTCTGATAGGGAGGGTGCATGACTATAGCACTTACAGTTCTAATCTTATACTGTTAAAATCGCTGCAAATCTGAAGAATTAAAAATAAAGATATTCATAAAGATGACAGAAAAGATCTGTATTGTCCTGAAAGCTTTATTTACCTGCATTTCGTGTACACACTCTTAAAACGCCGGGGTTAAATTGAACAAGCATCGGTGTCCTATTTACTCTCTCCTGGCCAAGTGTCATTAGAAACTTACTCAAATCCTTGTTGCTTCAACCAGAATTTGTATTAGTTTAACCAGGATTTACATTAGTAATACAGGGTTTCATGGATAATTTAATCAGAATTACGTTGGAGTAAATAGAGCCCCTATCCACGATAAATTTAACCCCTTTGTTTTATGAGTGTACATACCTAAATAAGTACTGCCAAAGGTAGGTTGATTTGTATAAATATAGATGTCAAGCTGAGGTTTACGTCTTTCAGAGTTTGCAATATGTTTGAAAATAAAGATTTAATTCCTTTGAGCCTTAGATCACATGCAGTTTACAAGTTTAATTGAACAAATTGTCATACTTGCAACGACCCACGGACATTTCTCTACAAGGATCAACGAGCGCCTATCGGACAGATAAGAATTCACATATACACAAACACTTAGTGAAATCCAGTTGAAGACTAAGGAAAGCTTACATATCACCTGGGAAACTTCAAATCTTAGCAGACAATTAAAGAGCCCATTCATTACTGTATTGAGCTACCGTAATTCTTTATTCACGTTGTTACTGCTTTTAACACACCATTGGTTTCAAGTACTCATTGAAAGTTTTGCTGCCTGATGATTTTCTTTCGAAACACGTCGCAATTTTGTACCGAATAAATGTTAATGCCGAGAAAAGTAGTGTTTTCAACTTTTTAACCTAAATAAGTATACAAAGTATAACACATCCTCATTTTATCGAGATCCAGTCCAAAATTAGGCCATGCAAATATTTGCCAAATGACCAAATAACATTGCCAAACTGACTAAACGCTGACTACTTTCTTCTAAAACGTTTACGGGTCTTTTAGGCATTCTTTGCCCTGGAGATACCTCCCCCAAACGTCTCTCATGGACTCGCTGGTTTTAAACCCGTGAAGCGTAAACACGCCGTTGTCTTGCAATATGCACGCTTCCATATCATAGTAGACTTGGAAACCGCCGTGATCTATTGGGTAAACCCCCATCTGCTCGGCCAGGATTCCTTGGTAAGCATCGTCAATTGGAATGAGAGGTGTAATGAGGGACCGATTGTAAAGTTCCGGAATCATATCGATTGACAGGATATACGATCCACCCGAGCAATATCTCGGGTAGTAGTTACCGTGGTATATACTTTCATTAACATAATACCTGCTTTTAGGATGATCTATTCGAATGCTACCTGTCATCGTACTTCCAAGGAATAACTTTTTCATCACTGGACTTCCCTTACGGTCGGACATCTCCAACAAGAACGTCATTAGTCTTGACCATATCACAAACATATCCTCATCGCCTTTGTAAAGATAGGCTGCATTGGGACAAAATTCCGTAATCCATTTTAAGCCTAGTATAACTTTTAAAGTAAGATTTCGAAATGACTCATCAAAATTTCCTTGAATAATATCTCCATATTTTCTAGACTCTTCGTCTACCTTTGTTTGTATTTTATTTTGGTTCCCCGTTGGTTTGCTTAACACAAATACATGACGTACTATCCTACCATAAAACAAATTTCTTTTCCCCCACGTTTCTCGGATAGCAAGGCGTTGCTCAAAATTTCCTACAAATGAGCTAATGAGAGCCACGACAAAAATCGGTTCACCTTGCACTTTACCACTGCGCGAAGAACATATAGTTTTATTATTGTTGAGGTATTTGAGGACTTTGTTGAAATATGGTACGTTGTCAGTCATTTGTGGAAGAACCACGTCAACATCCGGTATGAAACATTGCCCCATCTCTGATGAATTTGTCAGTCTCTTCCACGATTTCACCGGATCTCCGAGAAAGGTATAAGTTGTCATGCTTGAACGGACTTCACAAAGTTGAAGATTGGGTTGATGGACCTGGGATCCATATGATACGTCATTTACTATTTCAATTCCAGATTTTTGGGCTAGTATTCCAATAAATATATCCGGGAACACAAAAAGAGTCTCATTTCGAGCCATGAGAAGAACTTTTTTCCCCAGTGTAGAAGATAACGTAAATCCATTGTGTAGAGTACAATATGTTGGATAAACACTTTCGTTAAAGACGTCGTAACTTACATAAAACGGATTTTCTTTTTCCCTTTGAGGCTCCATCCCTTGAACGACGTAACCTCGCCACTGGCCAACCCCTCTCTTCTTTCGAAACATACACTTCTTGACCAAATGCTGAATGTGAACGTAAGTTGAATCAAACCCAATATAAATGTCTTCCACTGAAGGAAAGTACGTAGTTATATAATAAAGTGAAAACAACAGTTTGAGTGTTTCGTTTCCTCTGCTTTCCATGAAGTTTCCTATGATAACATCACCGAACTCTTCCTTCTCTTTCAAAACCTGACGGTTATCTTCGCTCGAATTTGACCGTCCGAGAATAAAGAAGAAGGTTGTATTTTGCATTGGCACAAGAGATGAGTTGGCCCATGTCTTACGAGCTTCGTTTCTCATGGCAAAGTTTGTCGGAGCAGAGAGCACACAAAGAGCAAGTTTTGATGATTGTGCCTTATGAAGTTTTGATGACATGATAGAATGAGGTGTTTCAAATGCTTCTGAAAATAAATGGTCCATTAAATAAAAATGATTTTCCCAGCTGTTCCATTGTTCGTGGTCAAAATTTTCTCCTTTCATTAAGTTGTAAAAGCTTTGAACATTTTGTAACTGTCTTAACCTAATCAGTCCTTTATTTGTTTTACCGGGACTGGTTGAAATAAAGACAAAGACTAATCCGATTGATGTAAAACTAAGTACGTATAAACAAATCATTAGACAGGTTCTTAAAGACCACGCCATTATGTTTGATCTCATGCGTTATGACTAGCAAATATATACAAATAACTGATTGATGTTCTTGCTTCCTTATTGACAATTCCTCACAGATTGTTGTCGTAAGATCGAATAATAAGTATAAAACCAGAGAAGAATACATTCCTAAGCTTCAACATTTCCGCCGTCTCTTCATTGCGTTAAAAACGTAGGCTTGTTCCAAAATGAAAAGTAGTTGATTAACGCATGCCCAGATAGTTTTTCCAGAGAGCAGCAGTTCCTTGCTGAAAATGTAAGTGTGCGTCAGACTAAAGTTGGCAGTGAAATACTAGTGACACAAAACCATTGGAGTCTGGTTGGAAAAGTAATGTTCGTCTAGTTTCAGGGTTATATCTTGCCTAAACTGTACAGGTGGTAAATATCAGCTATCGATTATTGATGCAGCGGTAAAGAGAAATGCATAGTCGTATATAGTTGGCATTACTTGTTTAAAGTATCGTTGCAATTTTTAATGGTGGATAAAAGAGCAGAAAAGTCCGCTCCCGCAACCGAAAAAGTTTAATTGATATCTAAGTAGTGGCTAATTCGATTCAGAAATAGATATGCAAACAAGTGGGTAGAAATGGAGTACGTAATTGAATGGTAGAACAAAATTAATATAAAAATTTACACTGTGTATTGTGTGTTCGAGAGAGGAAAAGTGCTCTGCAATAGAAAATCCAGTAATCCGCTGTAAAATGGTGTGTTTATGATTGTTGAAACGAAGACGGGATTTTGTCTTCCTTTCTCCTACATAGTTGCCTTCAGTGCATTTATTGCAGAAAAGCACATAGATAACATTAGCAGAATTACAGTTAAAGTTACCAGGATAAAGTTTGTATGAGGTGCCTGGGGGAGGGGGGGAGGGGAGATTATGAGGGAAGTGCAGACATGCTTACATATTTGGCATCTTCATGCGTTACATGGAGAGTTTCCTGTAGAGGTACAAGGCCGAGGAATTTTACTACTTACAAGAATCTTTCTAAGGTTAGGGGGCTGTCTGAAAGACAGGAGAGGTGCATTATTGAAAGCGCCCTCTAATTCGACGTCATTTTGGAGAATTTTCCACCGGGACCTAAAGTTCTGAAAAAGATCCCTCACAGTTGGATGGAAATTGGTACTGAAGGGAATCCGTTCAAGTGGGGTGGCCTTTTTGTATTTCAGAAGTTCTTGCCTTGAAACTTTCTTGGCTCTCTTCATATTCTTTCTAATGAATTTAAGAGAGTATCCCCTTAACATGAATTGCTTTGTTAGATCATTAAGTTTAATATTCAAATCATGATTGTCAGAACAAATTCTGTTGTAACGAAGAGTCTGGCAGTAAATAATAGGTTTCTTGGTGTGATATCGAAGTAGGTTTGGTGAAAACCTTTGTATGCTGTCATTCACCAAGGATACTTGAATATCTAGAAAATGTATACTTGAATTGAAACTGGTGTCACTTGATGATCAGGTGTCACATGTAGCAAATTTCCATTTTTCACCTACAAAGTCGAGAACTCGGAAAATTTTACTCAAGGTATGAGCGAATACTTCTGCTTAGGAATCGCAATTTATGGCGCGCGAAGCGCGCGAAAAAGTTTGCTTCTTTGAGACAAATAATGAAGAATGTGGAGACTTTGGAATTTCATGAGTTGTCAAAACTACACAGCAGTCTGGTTTCACAAATAGCAAATTTCCGAATTCTACATTTTTGAGAGCCCCCTGCCCCCTGTAGCTACCCCACTGGGTGCCTAAGAGAAGGGTCCCAGATGCAAAATGGTGCGAAATGTTTCAATATTTTGAGTTACTAGAATGCTCCAAAGTTTTCAAAACATGATCTTGAAAGTGTGGGTAATTGCTCCAACGGACTATACGGTCAATTTAAAAACCGGGTGTACTCTATAAGTAATTAAAATCACAACGAGAACTGTCATAGTCTGCGAAAGATTTGTGCAAAATTCTATTAGTCTGATAGTAAGGAACCACTTTTAATGGAAACAAGGTAAAATAAATCCATGACTTGATCAAAAGCTCACTGCAATCTGCTACGGGAAAATCACAGATCGAGGGGTGGGGAATGGTACAAACTGGTACGGTGCAACTAAGACACCATTGCATGGACCCACCGGTGTAAGATTGTTGATACAAAAAAACATTAAAATATTTTTTTCGAACGACACCTCATCTTACACTATCTGCAGACAGAGGATTAAGGTATACCTCTTATTCTTGATTGACGTCTCTTATTTAGCAAACGTCGGTTTGATTTTACTTCTGAGACCATCTACTAAAGATGGTACTAGACCACTGGCCTAAATACGGAATGGTCGAATCGCTAAACACAGCCGCGCAGCCAGGATTGAATTTTTAGGGGGGCCTAGGTAACTAGTGGTTGGGGGGACTGGTACCTCCGAGGGTCAGGCGTGGCAAGACTATCTAAGCGGAGCGCCACCATCGGTTGGCGCGGAGCATACAAGAAAATTTGGGGCTTTGCAGACCCCCCAGATGGCCGGAAACGGCACTTCCCACGCGTTTTAAGCTGCATGTACCCAGCCTTGAAATATGAATCTCATGTTTGTCACTTCTCAAAAAATGAGAATAAAAAATCAATCTATGAAAAATGGCAATACAGACATTTTTAGGGACCCCAAAATTGGGCATTTCTGATCTGTGGCCTGGAGGATGAGACTAAAGGGAACCGGTATCTCCCTTTCCCTTGGGAAAAATTGTACACTTCAGGACGACGTAGATCACAAATGCGTCAATATTTGAATGAATTTCAGCTTTAATAGGAAAATCAAAAGTAGTTGTGTCCTCCTCTGAGAAATTTTCTTTGCGTTAGATTTCATACATGCAAAATGCTGCCATGTTTGGCAAAACTTTGAACTGATTATAGGCCCTGCGTTTTAGGATTTTCCTTTTTGGGGAACATGAAAAATTTCACAATACTCAGTTTTAGTCTTTGCAGAGATTTTACAAGTGACATACATACTACCAAAATAAAACAAAGTTTTCTGGTTTTTGGCGGTGTTTAGATGCAAAATGGTGCAGTATTTGTTCAATCATCGGTACATTACGAAGTAAAAATTAAAATACTACAAGTAAATCTCTCAAAATGTTAAACCGCAAAGCAGAAGTATGTATCATGTGGGAAACACATGAAATGTGGAACTTGTGGACATGCGGAGCTAGTGCCAACTAGTAAAAAGAGGACTTGTCGAAGAAATCGTTCTACAGTGGCACTTGTCATAGGCAGGAGTGAGACACGGCACAGGCCTGCTTGTTAAGGATGGAAGAGAAGAATTATTAGAAGGCAGCACCTTACCCTTATGGCATATTTTGTGTATGATAAAGTATAGGAATGGTTGTGTAAGAATGGTCTCCAGTGTATGATTGCCTTGTTTATTTCCGTTCAAACATTTTTTTCTCAATCACTTTATCAGGATGCAAAAAGTCGGGGGGGGGGGGGAGCTGAAGAAAATCTGGAGGACCTAGGCCTCCAGGCCCTCTGACTATGCCACTGCTATGAATTTAATTCAGGAGTGGGGCGGGGTAAGGGTGAGATTGGAATCGGGAAGTACTATGGCATTTGATTTTGAAGGAGAAACATACTTTACAGTAACTTTAGGGGCAAAGTCAAATATAGGAATAAAAAATAAAAATATAGGAATGGTCGTGTAAGAATGGTCTCCAGTGTATGATTGCCTTGTTTTCAGTAAATCAACCAGCCATCCGAAAGGCAGAAATGGTCTTAACCTAACATTTCACATTGTCACATTCGAGCTTGTCGTCGAGACGTTCGTTTCAGCTTCGAAGTGAAATGCAATTAACGACAGTGCAGATTATATACGTTATCTAATTTAGCGAAAGTACGTAGGCATTTTGAAGTTATTACTTGATTTCATACCTGAACACAAAATGTGTTTTACATACATTCATGCATGTTTTCTTAATTTTTACACATTTTATTTATTTACTGTTTTTGAAAAAAATACTTCAAAGTTAATTTCCTTTCAAACATTTTATTTTTTCTCAGTTACTTTATCAGGACGCAAAAAATCTGGGGGGGGGGGGCTGAAGAAGATCTGTGGGGCAAGTTGCGCCCCCCCCCGTGGCCACGCCACTGGCTATACAAGTGAATGATGTGAGCGTGTCGAAATTTTGCATTAGAAATCATACATTTTCCAAAAAATTTGCATGCAGACTGTGCACTGAGACATTTTTAGTTCCCTTAAAATGTGTTTGCCAATTTCAGCCTGCCAGCAGTGGCGTAGCTACTGGGGGGGGGGGGGGGGCAGGGGGGCAAGTTGGGGAAACTTGATGAATTTTCTTACTCTTACAAAAAATTTCAAAATTTTTGTTAGAATAAAAATTCTGAGACATTTCTCATACATAATTCGTATTTTCATGTAACAAATTAACCCAGATTTGAGATTTCGTCAGTGTCGCATGAACCGGCCCTACTCGCGTTCCACAGAAATGTCCTCGCAGCGTAGCAGATTGAATGTTCTCTTGTATACGCGCGGTTTTTATGATCAGTGCATTTCAGTGCACATGAAGCTGTTATTCACTGAGGAATTCAACAACAGCTGATACAGTACAACTGACACTGAAAGGCTGTAAACCAGAACTTATCCCCTTGCACACAGTCTCTGCATTGTACACTTTGAGAATTCACTAAAAGGATGTGAAAACTGACAAGTCACTGACGTAGACACCCCCCACCCACCCAATTCATTTTATTGTCCCGCAAGGTATTAGTAGCTATACCGATTTTACTCTGTGTACATAACGATGGATGGGACTGAAAAAAATCCATGGCCAACGATTAACTTAAAGTTAGTCTAGAAATTAGAATGAACAGGATCCATTGGCGTAGTTAGATTTTGTTACTTAGCCTAATCCCTGGAGGCTTACAGGCTAGTTCGGGGAAAAAAGTTTTCTGCTCACTTGGGGTGTAAGAAAAACGGGTCCATGAGTACCTTGTAGCCTTCTTCACTTAACAGACTGCTGTTCTAACAGGATGTCATGTTTAATCGAGCCACTATTAGGCCTCCTCTTAGTGGCGTTCGAAGGGGGAACCATTGGGCCATGCCCCCCATCACAGATGCCATTTTTTCTTTGTTCTTAAAAATAAGTAGTTAAACTTTTGTAACACAGATTTTACTTCAAAAGATAGCATATGTGGCACCAGGTTGCATATAAGGACACCCAATTTTTCAAAAATTTTCAAAGGAGAAGGATTGTCTCTGCAAGTACGTCCCTCAGTGATGCCAATATTTTAATTCCTACAAATAGGCAAATTCTGTCAAATTCCAATTTTTACTTTAAAAGGTAGACTCTGTTTCCCACTGGTGGCATCGATCAAAATAAATACTACATGTTTAGATTCTCTTTACAAGCATGAATACGCTATTTTTGACCATCTGAGGGGTCTGATTTTTCGAAAACTTTTTACCCTCCGCGCCAACTAATGGTGGCGTTTCGCTCAGGCAAAATTACATTTTTTGGGTCAGATTACCCCTTAACTTTCTTTGCAGTTTGCGAACATATTTTGAAGGAAGGATTTTATTTGCAAACGACAAAAGAAGGTAGTGACTGGGTAGATTCTTCGTATAAGTCTGGAAAATGCTATTTCCGGCCATCTGAGGGGTCTGATTTTTCGAAATTTTCTCTACGCTCCGCGCCAAATAATGGTGGCGCTCCGCTTAGATAATCTTTATGACAATAACTTTTTGTGGCCAAGAAATACCACAAATCTTATACCGATCAATGCTCCTTTATTTTGACTCCTAAAAGTGTGCAAATTTAATGACAGGTTTTACTTCGTAAGGTAGCAAATATGGCATAAGAGTGCATGTAAAGACACAAAAGTTTCAGTTTTATCCTCATGAACCACCACGATTCAACTTTTTACACTGTTCCTGTCAGGTCGAAAATCTTGCACCAATTTGCATCTAGGCTCCTTGAAAACGTCAAAAAATTTCCGGACACCCCTCCCCTTAGACCATACTGCATGCCCCCTCCCCCTTCAGAGAAATCCTAGGTACGCCACTGCGTTAATACATACAAATAAACCAGATATTGATGACCAAAATGATATACTAGAGCTGTTATTTCCAATTGCTCTATGTTACACTTAAAGATTAAAAATGCAGGTAATATTACATAATGACATGGTAATGTTGTTATACTTGTAAATTTGCATTTTTTACATGAAATACATACACATTGACCGGGAAAAATTTTGGGGAAATTTCATACCTTTGCCCCCCCCCCCCCCCCCCGGAAAAAAATCCTAGCTACGCCACTGCCTGCCAGGCTGGTCATTCACTAAAGCAAACAGATTTCATTAAAACATAGTAGGGGCGATTCATCTTCTCCATATTCCCAAACATTGTGCTGTTTCATTACCACACCTGCTGCCCTGTGCCCACGAACAATCAACACAATCATATAGACCGATGAATAATGTACGTTTGATATGCAAATGAAAAAGAATATCAATGAGACTGCGAGCGCGCGGAGCGCGAAAATTTTGGGGATTTGCAATTATTGATACAGAAAGCTACTCGATCGTAATCGGTAGGGGACACCTTTCATAACCTACGGTACACTCTTAATAAAATTGGGCAAATTTTGCCCAACTTTTTGACCAACACTGGGCATCTATTCAACAACCTAAACAGTTGGGCAAAACTTTAACCAACCAAATTTGGTAAAGTTTGAACCCAACTGTTGGGCAGGAGATTACCCAACTGTTTGGTAAATTAGCATTTTAAAACATACCCACTTGTTGGGCACTTCTTTTATTAAGCTGTTGGGCAAATGCATTGACCAAATGTTGGTTATATGTTAATCATCTTTTCCTTAAACGTTGGTGCTTTCTTTACATGTTAGGTTTTAGGTTATGGCAGGGAGCTGCCACTGCAGCTCCCTGGTTATGGCAGCCCTTCGGTCCCGGTTAAAAAACCCTGGCTTAATAACCTATTTGGTTTGTCACTGAGTTTCGTATAAGTACGTCCAAAACTATCATTTTTAAAAGGCACTGTATTTTTAAAAGGCACTGTAAAATGATGTGTGTTAATGATGTGATGAAGTCTTGTAGTTTCATCAATGCATAAATGTGAACACAAGGGCTGCATGAGAATTAGCTGGTCCGTAACTCTCATACACTTTTATCATGGTTATGAGACAGGTTTCTTGTTATGCCGAAATGTTTCAAATAATAATATATAAATGCTCATTCGGACGTGAAAGAGAATATCCCAGATCCTGACCTCTCATTGGATAGCAGCTTTGCGCCAAATACGAATCATGGAATCTCATACAAATGTGTTCTAGTTCGTAGTACTGTGTAAAGAATTTTATGGAAATAGAGATCGATTTCATGGTCTAAAGTAATGTACGAGTTTAGCTGTTTGGCCAATATAAAAGATGCCAAAGAGAATTTTCAGATTGTGGTACCATGGTCGGATTATGAGAAGAATTGTGAAACAAATCGGGTCAAGTGCAATGTTGTTTGGCGACAACACTGCAACCAACAATATACCCAACAAATTGGCAAAAAGTTACCCAACAAGTGGGTAAAGGGAAAATATGCTCAACTGTAGAATAAAATCTTATCGTCATTTTGACCAGTCAGTTGGGTATAACAGTATACGCGTGCATGGAAGGGGAAATTTAACCATTATGTGAGCAAAGATTGACCAACACTTAAGCAATTACTTTTACTCAACAAAAACTTTGCCCAGCGTTTAAACATTGCACCAATTAGCCCCAAAGTTGGGCAAAGTTTAACCAACACATTTCATAAACTTCTTTAACCAACGGATATTTTACCCAACGTTTTAAGAGTGTACGGTCTTTTTTGATAGTACCTAACTGTTCAGTTTTACTTCAAAAAAGTGGGGTGGGGGGACTTTAATGTTAGTGTCCCCTCCACTCAAAAAGGTGGAGGGACTTGTCCCCCTGTTCCCCCCCCCCTAAAAAATCGACCTTCCTAACGTTTACCACAAAGTCACTTGTATTTGGCATGATTGTCTTCCAGCATGGCGGATTCCTGACGTAATTAGAAAGCCTCTAAAACCTCTGCATTTCAAAAGGTCAATTCTGATTTTTTTTTTTTGCAATTTGTCCTTTTTTTATTGAAGTGAACAGCGTATTGCACAAAAAAAATGACGACTGCCGTGAAAATGCTAACGAGCCTCGAAAATTCAATTTCCTTTCACATAAGGGGTTGCTATTTTTTAAAGTTTGCCATTCACCCGGTGTGAAAGATGGTGGCGCTCTTCTTACATTACAAACCTTAACTAATCGAACGCCCCCTTTTCAAAAACCTTGCGTACGGGTCTGCTTACACTCAAAAAATTTAAAGAGTGAAATTTCACTCGTTAAAGGAGTTGAATTTATCAAGCTCTTTCCAAAAGTTCTTTCTCTTCAGTAGGAGCAAAATTCACTCCAAAAGAGCGAAAATGCAATCTTGATGGATTACCTACATAGATTACTCTTTAAAAAGAGTAATGTCTGCCGGCACTCGTTAGAGAGTGAATAAGAGTGAATTTCTCTCTCTTCTTGAAGTGAATATCACTCTTCTGGGATTGAATTGCTCCTCTTATGAATTCACTTCACCCAGTTAGAGAATGACCCCTAAAATAATGACCTTACTGGGCATGCTAGATATGTCATTTACGAATCAATCGAATTCAAAAATAAAGTCATAAGTTCAAAATCTATTTGAAGTTGATGGTCGCATATAAAAAAAATAACCTAGTATTGCAATCCGTAATATATGTATATATGTTCAAAGTACAAGGTATGATACTCAGTGTGTTTTATAGTAAAGTTCAGCGTTGATTTGAACAAAATGCCAATCGCACCTCCACGACGGTGTTCACTACTTCTGGGGAGGTTCAGGACGTTATATCCTGACGGGGTTAGTTCCTAAATTATTCAAACTCATCTTGACAAAGCCAGGTTTCTTGAGGAAACACAATGTCAACATCCGCGTTTTCTGCCACATAGTCACCGAAAATTTCAGTCTTATTTCGGACAGGATTTACATTCCATGAGCGCGCACATCAAGGAATCAACCACTACGTGGTATTTCACGTAGGTAATTCAAATTAGTCCCTGATGGTCTAACCTCCAGATGGTGGCAGGACAGGGTTACAATCATGGAAGGGAGTAATGACAACAAGGATTTGCCTGGGGGAATTGCCACTTTGCCGACGCCTCCGAACACCCCCGCCCCACGTGTACCTCTTCGTGTTTTCGGTCTGGAAAAAATCCTAGAATTTACGCCATACGAAAGGAGAAACACTAACACTTTTTTTTATATATTAAGAAGTTCTGCCCTATTATAGGTTATTGTGGGGTAGTCAAAAAGTAATATAGTCAGCAGGACCATCATCAGAAAGAGACTTTCTGGGTCACCGGTCTGGGGTAACATCACTAGCAAGAAGGAACCTTTACTGTTACTGCAGTTAGATGTTCTTTTCCCCCCAAAATGGCTATTACACTATTTTTGCGTTGCATTATATCCTTCCCTGTGTTCTGGACACGGACTTCCTATATACATGGACAGAGCATCTAACGTGTACGTCCTATGCATAGATTGTCTCCAACCCCCTGGTGCAAGAAGGGCGCACCAAGATGGCCGCCGTGAAGCTAAAATTTTAACGATTTGACGATGATTCTGTTATATTTTAAACAAAATTTAAATTTGATTGAGGTAAAAATCATATGCCTGTAATACGCTTAGTGACTTTGACCTTACCTTGCATTATTTCGAAATTATTTCAAGTTTCTTGCAAATTCTGTCGTTTTTAACTACTTGAGCAAGTTCAAACTTACACACGCACAAAACCATAGCAAACAGCCATCTTGCTACGCCCATCTTGCTACGCCCATAAATAACACGTACGGTAGCGACAATCTACTGTGCAGTGTGATCTGTCCATGCATATAGGAAGTTTCTGGTTCTGGAATTAGGAGACAACGGTTCCATCGTTCTTGCTCATGTTTAACTAGTTTTTCTTTGGTCAATTCCGTCTCTTGCCTCGAACTTATGCCTGTCAATCAATAGAGATGTGAGTCAGTTTCTTTCCTCGTGTGGCTAATCGCACACCTTTAGAGTCAGCAGTGCCAGTTCCATCCCCGAGAGTAGTTTCCAATCGATTTTCCTTGTCTATTGTAAAACATTTCCCACACCGCTTCAGAGAAAAAGTAGGTAGTGACAGATTTGTGACTAGGAATTGCTTCTCTACTCCATTGCAAATGCTGAGCACCAAACACAATGGCAATGAATGTTATCTCCCATTACAAGCTTAGTAGCTTTGGGACAAAAAATTTGATTCATAATTCCCTAGGCAATCCGTCTATCGCCTCTCTCTGGGCATAGGTTGTTCCCTCGTGTACAGTTGGGGGAGCTTATTTCTTGTCAAATAACTTGACTTCTAGCGAATTCGGGCGCCATCCCTGGTTAACATAACATTTCCCTTAGACGTTTATTTCAGACCAATCCCACTTCTAGACAGGGCTCACAATTCTTGGAAATTATTCCCAAATGGAGGGGGGCTGACGGTTGTGTTGAGCAGCCGTCCTGGGGGAGAGGTTTTTTAAATATTTGAGTAGTTTAGGGTCTTGAGATAAAAATTTTTGGCCTCAACACATTTTAAATGACTTTTGACCGCCAGTCGCAGCCTCCCCGCTATGACCATTGACCCATTGTGGTATCTATTGATTCCTCGATGGAAGAAATGGAAAAGTCATTTGCGTGTCAGAGTATATGGAGAGCATGCACCCAGGTCAGTGTGTCTGTACCGGACAAGTTTCGAATATCCTCTCCGTTTAAGTACAGTCACCAAGTCTACGAAATGAGTTTCTCCATTTTCTAACGCTTTTTCCACTGTGATAGCTAACCTATTTTGGTCCAACCCTCCACGCAAAAAATGAAAGATATAAGGGGACTTTGAGCTTTTTGCATCGTTTTGTAAGTTTCTAGCTCATTCTAGCGTCCGTCTCCAACGGCCTTTATTTTAGTTTTGGGCCAACGGATTTCCCCAATCGATGGACCATATTAAGCAAAAACGCTCATTACGCCCCAATAGGTGTCGAAGTATCAGAAGCCTCCCTGCGGGCTGGGGGTTGTAGAATATGCCCACGGTATTTCCCGCCTGTCGTAAGAGGCGACTAAACGGGAGGACTTGAACAGTATTTGAACATTATGACACTATATAACACATTCGTATTGGTGTGTCGTTAAATCGTATCTAACTAACAAACAATCTAACTAACTAAACCCCGTTAACCAAACATCGATTAAAGGGGAAATTTCAGTCACTAACATTATATCATTCTTAAGCTGCACTACAATTGTGAGGGACGCAGTTATTCAAGGTCGGATCTAGGGACAGTAAGGGAGATGTAAAAGTCTCCATAATAGTGCATGGTTCACAGGAAGGGGATGATCATGGGTTCGAAATTAATAGACAGGTTACAAATAAAATCGATTTACCTCAGATATTTCAATTTTTACCATAATGGCAGGGGCAGATTTAGGGGGACAGGGGGCGGTCCCCTTCCAAAATGAGAAACTTTTTTCCAACTTCAAAAAAGGAGTAAAGGTAAATAAAATAGAAGTGGAAGATGTGACAAGGGCCCATTTCAATTAAATTTGACTATGTGACGTGCCAGAGGCAGTGAATATAGGCTATTTCAACATTTTCTATCTTAGCAACGAAGTAACCTAAAAACTACTCTTCTAATTCAAGAATTTAGTTCCGCTTTAAAGTTACGGTGACATGAAATTAAGAAGTTCTCTTTACATTTGGCAGTTGAAGAATGAAAACCCCCCGAAAAAGATCAGCGAGAATTATTTCAACATCTGTTACCTTTTTCTATATACTTCCTAAAACTTTGATGACTGTGCAAAAGTGGTGTGGAGTGTTGCACAGTGTAAAGATTTTTTGCTAACCCTAAAAATTCTCTCAATCACTGATCAACGTAAACTTTAGCAGGGACAATGTCGCCCTCTAATTTTTTCTGTGAAAATTCGGGCAATTTGAAGACAAACTTATAGGCACTGGAATAATTTAACTGTATTTTATCGCAAATGGTTCTCAATCTACCAAAATTCTAGCATGTTTGCCGCACTTTAGACCTGACCTCAGCTCAATTTTGTCCTCAACAATTATACCTTGTGATGTTAACCGCTAGAGAACCAATAGACGATTCCGATTAGCGCTTGTTTTAAGTGACTGTCGGCATTAGTGGGGTCCATCAGCCTTTAATCGTCTTCATTTATTGTATACGTGATTCAAATTCTCATATTTAGTAAAGTTGAGAAAATCAAGATACACTTTAGTGTACAACCATCCATGGAACAGGTAGGAAGGAAATTTAAAGATTAGAGCTGATGGTCCCCAGTAATGGCCGACTAAAATCAGACCGTCACAATCTGTCCGGATTCGTCTATAGCAAAAGTTAAACCTTCTGTACGAATAATTACGTTTTGATTGGAAATTAACACTGTTTTTGTTTTTCATTTTGTCGTGGAAGTGTCACATGTAATGCAAAAATTCCAGCGCGCTTCGCGCGTATTCGTTTTGTTTGGTACTTTTTATTGAGAGCGATTGAAGTTACAGTATACAGTAGTTCAAAAAATTTTAAAAGAGAGCAAACACATCTACCGTAGGTTATCTTCTCCATACCCCTGGCAAAATGAAAAATCCGTGGAATATGTACTGGGGTCACTAAATCTCTTTCATCTAGCGTTAACATGATGTACTCCTTGTACCAGAAAATGTCCTCGTTTTACTGGTTAACCTTAGTATTCTCAAGGTATCAGAAGGACTTACCCTAAATTTGCTTGCCGACGAAATAGTGTGAAAGATTTACTGGTTTTATTATTGGCCTAACCAAGTAATATGCTGATGCTGTGAATAAAGTATAATGAAAGCAGTATCCTACCAAGGCGCGGGTCCAGGCATTCCAAAAAGGGGGCTGAACTTTGAGAAAGCGAGTAATGGAGAAGTTACTCGTGATTCTCAGCCAAAAGTATCTAATTCTGCTCGAAAGACTAAGCGGAGCGCCACCATCTGTTGGTGCTGAGCGTATAGAAAATTTTGAAAAATCACGACCCCTCGGACAGCCGCCGGAAATGACATTTCCCACCGACTTGAAGTAGAATCTAAGCAATCATTATTTCGAGCTTTCGTTTGCAGTAAAATTTATACTTCAGTAAAAAATGAGTAAATTGTGAAATGATCAGAAAATTACCAAACAAAAAAATGTACCTCTACCATTGGATGAAATGGTAATGTAAAAAAAATAATCTTTGGCAAAATGAGCTTGCATACGCATTCTACAAACTATTTGACTACCTTCTAACATAAGATTATGATGAGTACAACATTTAAAATTCGAGCATCTTCGTTGACCAGAGAATATCCCTTCTCAATTTCAAGTGAGGACGGTGGTAATGCATCGCATACCGGCTACCTAGCCTTTGCAAGTTGCATCGAAATTTACAAGGATCCCATGTGCTTAAGAAGCCTGATTAGCTCAGACTCAGCTGCTTACATGCCCGAAGTTTACCTGAGTGGGATATTGCATGAGAATAATTGGCACTTACAAAACCGACCTTACTGTCGAGCGTTTACCGCGCAAGGTAGGAGCCTGTTTTCATTATTTATTATATGCATCCCAATCAAACAAGGGAAAATTATTTTCTAGCCAACATACAACCACTTCATATCAACGGTTTATGCATATTTGATCCGTACAAACCGTAGCCTACGCATCAAATAAAACCTACCGGTGCGAGACGAAAAAGAAATCAAAATCAACTATAGCCCAGTTCTCTTTTGTCAGCATCAACAACTATACAAGGGCTTCAGTTCTTACGTTTTGCGTTATAATTAACACTTAGAACATACTTGAAAATAGTAAAATGCGTTTTGTGCGTCTCCAATATGATTGTTTTTGATCGCTGTCCCTCTAAACGAGGTGTACATGTGGGTCTTGGCACTTTGGTCAATATAACGGGGGAAGTATGAGGGCAAGGGGTAACGGTAAGACACCACCTAATATACACCTATATATCTGCTCCATTAGGGCAACTTGAACCCTGATTTCCACGGCAGTGCTTCCACACTCTGAAATAGATTTCTCGAATGACATCCTTACATTACCCGTAATTCAGATGCCATTTCCCGAAATTGGCTTCACAGCAAACCCTACACCCCCCTTCCATGACGAAATATTCTGATTGAGCCAACCTCTCCTGACAAGTTCTGCACATGGGTTATCTTTTTCTTTTATTTTAATTAATGTTACGAAAGCAAATTTGAATTGTCGAGTTACTATCTTGGTATTCACATTTTGCACTTGTTGCATTCGAATGTACAACGTTAGTGCTTGGACTTGGTAGTAGGCTCTAATGCATGTTTAAACCCAATGAAGGGGTATTTTCCTGGGCACATGATTATGTCAAAACATATAGGCCAATTTTATTTAGAAAACCCAATTCAATCTTAAATTTCCTCAAATTACTTGAAACTTTCTAAGTTCCTGAAATATTTCCCGAAATCATTCCAATTTCCCGAAATTTACCGTGTTTTACGGGAAATTTCCTTGAAAGTTGAAGCCCTAGACCACAGCAACATGACTTGGTCAAAGGTTTGCTTTTCACTGCTGTTCACAGCCACTACATTCAGACATTGCACACGTGGGCTGACGTGCGACTGTGAGAACATAGTTCAGTCGGTAACACTGATGACCTGATGACATATTGACCGGCTTGTTGTGGGCAGGGAGTTGCAGCTCCATGTTGTGGCGGAGGCAAGGCGGCAGGAAAATAAGTAGATAGCCTTTTCACCCGGACTGAATATCATACGAGGTTCGTGTATTTGGATTAGTGTTGTGAGGAAAAGAATGAGCCTGAACTAGCCCCCTGAATATCCTCGTAGATATACATATTATGCTTATTTCAGTGTATTTGTTATTGTTCATGTGACGAAAAAGGGGGGCCTTGGATGTAATATTTCTAACCTAATATTTCTATACAAATGCACGGACTATAGATGCCCTGGTACCAGTGGAGAACGAAGCAATATAAAGAGGGGGCGGAACAATTTTGGACCATTCACCTCACCCTTCCCCCATTTACCAAAAGGTACATTTTTATGCTAAATTTTTCGGCTACTCTACGAGCAAGAAACAAATTTTTTAAATAAAACAAAATTAATTGCCATACATCATTTTTTCAAATGAAAGTACGCACTGAAAAAGAAAAGTATTCGTTTTTTGCCAGCCATGCTACAATAGACAACATCTCCAGTACATCCACAGTATCCATTATACCCTTTGCAGCAGTGGCGTAGCTAGACTTTTTTGTAGGGGGAAAGCACCCAAATTTTCTGATGAGTGTTAACACTTCTGTATTAGGAATGTAATTAACAGCGCGCTCGAAAATTGGGTCGTTTTACACATTTGTAAATTTGGGGCTTTTATTGCAGAAAATAGTTTAGATTCAGTGCTTTCTGTAAGGCAATTTGAATATTTGAGGGACTATCGAAGAATGTGCCTTTCCCATTAGCATATATCTGAGATAGCATGTCGACTGAAGACCGTTGTTGTTGCATAATATTATCTAAGGAGTGAGGATTTTGGCTTCTCGGCGATATTCTAAAAGCTACCGAAACTTCGTTGCTTTTTTTTTTTTTTTTTTTTGCCTTGTTTAGACAAAATAGGTCTATTTAAAAATTAAAGGTCGTGTGACATGAAAATGACAAAATTGGGTATCTGATGCAAAAAGCGTTTAAAACCAATCCGCAATTCCCATCAAAATCCATCAAAAGTTGGCTACTCCAGGAGTTTCAATCTGCGGTTTGGGGGTATCCCTGTACAAGCAAATGAAGATGCCATCAATGAGGTGAAACAAGTCCTCTCACAGAACCTACAAATGACAAATGTAGATATTTAAAACGCCCACCGCACTGGTAGAAAATTGCAAGGTAAAGCGAGGCACATTATTGCTAAGTTTTTATACCGACCTCAACGTCAAAGCGTGATTACCAAGGCCCGACGAGCTCTGGAAGGTACGAGGTTGTTCATAGCAGAAGATCTGCCGCCCGAAGACTTCAAAAAGAAATCAAAACTGCCAAACATTATGAACGAAGCATACAGAGCAGGTAAGCGCCCACGTTTACGAGATGGTGAGCTGTACATAAACGGGGAACTTTATAGGGCACCTTCCGTAACTACGTCACATCCTGGCACTCCGCAAGCAGCAATTTTTCAGTGAAGATAACTACATATTAAATGTACTCACGGCACACTTACAAAGCAATTTGAGAGACCCGGCTACCACAGGATCTTTTTATCGTCCTTATTTTCTTTTCGGCGACACTTCCATTTCATCCAAAATTTGATGAGTCTCCATACTAATAGCAGCAGTAATCCAAGGGACTTTTTCAAGAATGCATCAGGTACTCTGCCTTTTAACCATATCGAAGATGATAATGATTTCAATAATGCGATACACTCACCTGTGAAACCATGTAATCTGCATGACACAGAATCGCTGGGTAACTGATCTGAGGAGCTTGTTTCTTCAACGGGCTCGTATGAGTATTATGACATAGACTCATATAATAGCTTGCCATGTAATAACAAATTTAGCATTTTCCATCATAACTGCAGAAGTTTGAACAGAAATTTAGATGACATCAGAGCATATCTGTCATTACTCCATGATGAGTTCTCTATTATTGGTTTCACTGAAACCTGGCTTACCGATGACGTATCCCCCTTACCACAGATGAATAATTACACCTTCATAGAATCTCATCGTAACCACAGAAGAGGAGGTGGAGTGGGTTTATTTGTACGTAACAACTTAACTTTAAAAAAACTTAATTATATGTCAACATTTAATGATACTATTGAATCTCTATTCATTGAAACAAGTGACCCTTCCATAAACGAAAAGGTCATCATTGGTGTTATTTATAGGCTGTCAGATAGTGCTGTAAATAATTTTATTTTTCATCTCAACGAAGTGCTTAATACAATCAGTAGCCATAACTGTCATGCATATATCATGGGTGACTTTAATATCGATATGCTAAACAGTCAGTATTAGCTCTACTAAGTTTTTGAATACTATGACGTCACATGGCTTTGAACCTACTGTAAGTAAGCCAACCAGGGTTAGTGGTTCAACCGCAACATTAATTGACAATATTTTTACAAATATCAACGGGAGTGTGATGTCTGGTATATTTGTCACTGATCTAAGTGACCATTTTCCTGTATCCGTTAAGGTTATTCAGGAAGAATGCTATCAAAATAGTTCTATCACTTTTAGAGACTATAGTGCCCGTAATAAAGACCTCTTTACCGCAACTTTAGCAGATAAAACTTGGGAAGATATTCTACAAGTCGCAAACGCTGCTTTGGCGTATAACATATTTTTTGATCATTTTAATCTAGCCTACAACATCTGTTTTCCAGTTAAACGTGTAAACCAGAACAAGAAACGGAGAAAGAAACACCCATGGATTACTCAAGGAATTTTAACATCTATTAGAAAAAAACACCAGCTTCTACGCTCTTATCAAAAGTTTCCGTCTCTTAAGAACCACCAAGTATATGAAAAATTATCGAAATAAACTCAATCATGGCATCCGTTTTTCCAGACGTGCTCATTACTGTGGAATAGTCAGAGAATGTAAAAATGATATTAAAAAGTCATCAAAAATTTTAACGATTTTTTGCATAAAAATCGTAAAGATTTCATGTACCCTGATACCTTTAGAAATGGCAGTGATAATATTGATAACGATAAATATAATGCTGACATTACGGAATATTAGCCTTTTAGGAGTTCCGTCATGGCTACTACAGTTTTTAGGGAAAAACTGCGGTTCCCTATTATAGTACCCGACCACTGGTTCATCATTACACCTTTTAGCTACTTCAATGAGCAGCAGATTTGATTACCATTCTGGAACAATAGAAGCCCAACAACTTTGGGATTCAAACAATAACTTACAACAAATCCTGAAATAAGTGCTGGCAAAAAGGGAATCAAATTACTTAAAGTGCACTGAAGGGCTATATCCCCTTTCAGCTTATTCTGAGATAAAGTGCTATCAAATGTCAACCTTCATGGTCATTTTCAAATGCTTGAATGGGCATATAATTAGTACTGAGAACAGTTCCTGACGAGATTGTTCTAAGGCAGGGTTGTCCAACCTTTTGCAGCGGCGGGCCACATGTAATGGTTATGAGTGGACGAGGGGCCGCATACTTTACACTCCTTTTTTTTTCTTTCAAACTTATGTACGAAGCTCATGGCAACAAAATGCAATCATTGAGCGTGGAGAACACTGATTCATTTTCGTTTTTGATAGAACAGATGGACAAATTTTAGCAAAAAAAGATGGTGTTTCGGCAGAATATTCCGGTTAAACTTTTTTCATATTCCTCCTGAATCATTCATTATACCAAGCCCATTGTGGACCACACTCCAGTGTAGTTACATGTAGCAGACATTCGAAATGAATTATTTCATAAAAAAAATAAGCACTTACCTCGCTTACTCCATGGAGGTGGCTCAGTGGGAGATTAAACAACACATGTTTGGGACACGGTCCAATTTCTTCCTTGGCACATTGCAAAGTTGCCGACAGCCCTCTGCAGTTAGTGCGCGTTAACCGTGCATCGACACCCGAACCGTTCGCTGTCCAATCTCACTTCGTCAATTGAAACACAAAGCCGGCAACGGAGAACTTGACATAGGCCTACGTATCATTCCGCGTTATCTACACATGCAAAATGGACGATAGGGCACAGGGGGAATCTCACAGTTCGTGCGTTTTCACGGGAATGTATAACTAGGCATTAAGAATGTTATTTTAATGTAGGCTACGCAGTTTCATAGAAGACTTGCACGGTTGAACGCATTCCGTAGCGAATGGCGTAGCGTAAAGTCGTTATCAATGAATCTGCTTACTAAAAAAATGCACTATAGATCAGTTTCTGCCGGGCCGGACGCAACCTTGCGGCGGGCCGGACTGTGGCCCGCGGGCCGTAGGTTGGACAACCCTGTTCTAAGGGTATTTTTTCCGACATGGAAAGTTTCAATGATTATTTTTTTAATATTGGGCCTTCACTTGCAGACAAGATTGCAACCAGTGGCGATGCAGATCACTTCTTTGGGAACATTGCCATTAACTCCAATTCTATGTTTATGTACCCGGTCTCTGAAGATGAATTTTTGAATGTAGCTGATGCCAGTCTGAAGCCCAACAAAGCAGCGGGGTATGATGATTTTAAACCTAGTATTATAAAACAGGTGTTACCGTTTATTGCTAAACCACTTACTTATATTTTTAATCTTTCGTTCAAGACAGGAGTATTTCCAAACAAACTGAAAACGGCGAAAGTATTGCCCGTGTTTAAAAAGGGGGACACACAAGCTTTTGAAAATTATCGCCCTATTTCCTTACTTTAATGTTTTGCAAAGATAATTGAAAGGTTAATGTTAAACCGAGTGCATGATTTTCTTAAAAATTTTCATATCCTTTGTAAAGGACAGTATGGTTTTCGTCCTAACCATTCAACTGAATTAGCCTTATCGGATGCTTTAGACAAGATATGTACAAGTTTAGATGGTAATAATATTTCAATGGGTGTATTTCTAGACCTAACTAAAGCATTCGATACAATTTATCACAGTATCCTATTTGCTAAACTAGAGACTTATGGTATCCGAGGTAATGTTCTAGATTGGTTTCACAGCTACATCTCAAATAGATCCCAATATACTTATTACAAGGGTATGACTTCAAGTCTCAAGGATATTCATTGTGGGGTACCCCAAGGGTCCATACTGGGGCCACTCCTGTCCATTGTTTATATGAATGATATTTATTTTGTTGCTGATAAAGCTGATATTATACTTTTTGCTGATGACACTAACATTTTCTTCAGACATAAGAGTGTAGATTCATTGTATGATACCGCTCCAATTGAATTGAGTAAGATATGTAACTGGTTTTCTGCTAACAAGCTATCCTTAAACATAAGTAAAACTAACTATATTATCTTTGGTAATAATAGAACTAGCAGGCGGGTAGTGATGTCTGTATAGATGGGATTGCTATTAAGCAAGTGACCACAACGAGGTTTCTAGGAGTACACATAGATGAAAAGCTCACCTGTCGAGAACACATTACAAATATTTCCAAGACGATTTCAGGAAACGTGCGCGTACTGTCCAAACTAAAACACTTTTTGCCAAGAAATATACCCATAACACTATACCAGACTTTAAATATTCCCCACTTAAATTATTGTTCCATTGTCTGGAGCGGGGCTAACAGTTCTTACCTTAGCCAACTAACTACATTGCAGAAACGAGCGGTTCGCCATTTAGCTCATGCAGGTCCAAGGGACCACACCATTCCACTATTTAAAAAGTTTCAATTACTCAAATTTACTCAAATTTACCGACATCATTGATAACAACATTGCTGCATTTTCTTACAAGGCTTGGGATAGACTACTACCAGATACATTTCATAATTTTATAATTAGCAATACTTCTGTTCATCTCTCTGCCCATCGTCATTATTACCGTGCGAACATTGGATCGTTTAGCTTGCGTAATCGTAGCACTAAAATCTGGAATAACCTCACAGACTCAGTAAAAAATTCTGGCTCTCTGTTAATCTTTAAGAAGGCGATTAAGGAAAGCATCATTGATAGTTATTAAGTTCCCTTGATGAAATTGAAATTATTCTTAATATCTTTCAAATATACTCATAATTTTTCCAAATGTGAGTGCATAATACGGAGACATGTCATAGTTATGAATGTACGTTTTTTTGTTTGCTGTTTGTTTTGTAGACGTAAATATTTATCTTTTTTCTTCGTTATAGGGAGTCATCCACTTTGTTAAGCCAATTTTGGTTTTCTGGATGACTTCCTTTCACATCATGTTGTAATACGTAATGTGATGAAGCAAATAAATGAAATGAAATGAAAATTTGACCATTTTTCAAGGCAATTCTGATTTGCACTTAATCTTTAATAAATATGAGAGCAATGTACATATCTTGTGATGTCATGGGATGGACATGCCAATATATGGCTAGTGTTGTCTTTTGTTTTTATATTCTTCGTCTCAAGGAAAATTTTAGCGTTAGTTTTTCCCGAGGATTTCATTTTGGAAATGTAAATTGTGTCTTTGAACATCATCAGAATCAATTACCAAACCACCGTCTATTTGATGAGTAATAAAGAGATAATTAATATATAGGGTTAACAAAAGAAACGTCAACACTCAACATCATTATTTGCATAAGCAACAAGTTGCTTCAGAAACATTCGAACTTTGAAGAAGTATATCTCGAGAACCGTAAAAGATAATGGCATAATTCCGACCATTTTTACCTTAGAAAAGTTTACTCCATAACTGCCAAGTGCAATGACGTCATTTTGCTGGCATGCCACACTACCTCTAAGAGCCTACATTGAAAAAAGTTATACGGCACTGTAGGGAAACGGCACCGTAGCGGGTCGGAAAAGTTAACCACTGACTGCTTTATGAGCGACCACTAACTGCATTAGAGGTTCCAATTACTGAGGGCACGCGAGACGCGCGGAAATGTTTGCCTTTCTAAAACTAATAAATACAAATATGAGGTTTTCATTAGGAGGAATTCGGATTTTATGGAGGGAAAGTTGGGAAAACCGCATTGTAGTTGACTGGTGTCTTAAATGGCAAACTTCCGAATGTTTCACTTTTTGAACCGGGGAAGTGGGGAATCCCCTTTCCCACTGTAGCTACGTCACTGCTCTGCAACATTGAATATTGATGACATTTTGACAATTCAATAACTAAAGAATCCATCTACAGAGACTCATCACTGAAAGGACAGGGTTAAAGATATCTGCTGATAGGTGTGTTTGAGAGCATTTGAGTACGGAAGGTCAATGGTTCCCTGCCTGGAATATGAAGTCTGACCGAAAGACTATCTACAGCTGGCTCACAGCGTACAGAAAATTTTGGAAAATCGTGACTCCTCAGACAGCCGGAAATAATATGTCTCGGGCTTGTAAGTTTGCAGCTTTTTTCCTTTTAAGTAGGAACACCACTGTATGAGGGACGTAATTGCGGGTATCGCATCGAAAGTTTTACCCCTTTGAAACAAATATATGTAGACATGGAGCTTTTATTGCAGAAAGCTTTGGATTCAGGGTTTCCTGTAAGGAAATTTAAAGGGTTTGGGGATTACTGAAGAATCTGCACTTCTTTCATATATTGGTGGGAAATCTGAGAATGGTTGCAGGACGACTGAATCGTTGTTGCTTTGTATGTTATCTGAGGCCTACGAACGGAAACTTTCCTATGACAATTCAAAAGTTTCCCAAATGTGTTGTACTTTTTTGACAAAATATTTCAAAATCAAGAACTTAAATTGAAGAAAATTTGGAATTCTATAAAAGACAGTTAAATAGCAATTTAACTGCTTGTGTCTCTTAATGATGAAGAGTATAGTAGAGCAAGGTAGAGTAGAGTAGAGCAGAGCAGAGTAGAGAAGAGCAGAGCAGAGTATAGTAGAGTAGAGTAGAGCAGAGCAGAGTAGAGTATAGTAGAGTAGAGCAGAGCAGAGTATAGTAGAGTAGAGAAGAGCAGAGTATAGTAGAGTAGAGCAGAGCAGAGTAGAGTAGAGAAGAGCAGAGTATAGTAGAGCAGAGCAGAGTAGAGCAGAGTAGAGAAGAGCAGAGTAGAGTATAGTAGAGTAGAGCAGAGCAGAGTAGAGTAGAGAAGAGCAGAGCAGAGCAGATAAGAGTAGAGTAGAGTAGAGCAGAGCAGAGTAGAGTAGAGCAGAGTAGAGCAGAGCAGAGAAGAGCAGAGCAGAGCAGAGCAGAGTAGAGCAGAGTAGAGAAGAGCAGAGCAGAGTAGAGCAGAGCAGAGTAGAGTAGAGTAAACTTTTTTGAATCCAATAAGGAAATTACATGGCTGCGATAAAAGAAGTAAGAAGTAAAAAGAATGTAGAAGAGCAACATCATGGCAAAGACATAAAAAAGCATAAGAAGTAACAAAAACAGAGGGACATTATGTTGAAAAGTACAAAACAATTAATGAATTAAAGTTAAACACGAAAAGGACCTTACAAGTGAAAAGCATAATATAGACATAGAAGACAAAAGAGGTACATGAATAAAAAAATCTAAAAACTATCTAGTAAAGTTCTTTTTGTGAATAGCAGTGGCAGTACCTATGAATGAGGGTTGATAGCGATTAGTATTTGAATTTAACGACCTTAGGCTACCACTACGTTTGATTATACGGCTGTTTAGTTAAAGATACAGAGGATGGGAGGAGTCGTTCCATGGCGATTGCAATTTTACACCAGCATATTTCAGGAAGGGAAGGTCCCAGCCCCCGTTTCCCACGCCTATGGCTCGTACCCTCATCCCACATTTGCAAGTTGTACAACTTCACGTGTATAACGACTGCCAAATGCATATTGCGCATATCCCTTCCAACTCCTGCAGAGTGAGTATATCGTTCGTTCGTTACGACAGAGCACGGTCTGACAGCCCCATGTTCCGAGAAGGGGGATTCACGCACCACACGAGGTGTGCTATATTTTCATAAGTTTTTGTTGTATATTTTCTCTCATAAATTCCAAATTTTCTCCAATACAAGCTCTTAGCTTTTAAAATGTAGCCGGAGAGCCCAAATTCGTAGGTCTCAACATGTAGCAACAAAGATCTTTGGTCGCCGTGCAATCTCAGATTTTCCACTTTAGAATGCAGATTCTAAAGTACCCCCCCCCCCCCCAACTTTTTAATATCATCACTACGCAGGAAACCCAGGATAAAAAAATTTCTGCAATACAAGCTCCATATTTTCAAATATTTGTTTAAAAAGAACCCCTTACCATGGCCAGTAGTAAGGCACCGCAGTTGGCCCGAAAACACACCTCTTGCCTGCTACAGAGTAGGTAGTATGTGTCCTATCAAAGACGCGTTGTTAAATGTGTGACCCAATATCAATCATATTACATCCCCCTGGCGCCCATGATCTGTAGTTGAAAAAACTCTGGTTAATGCAACAAGTATGCACATATTGAACCTAGACACCCTTTAAAATAATATAAAAAATCCACAGGGGAGAGGATCCCTACTCCCCGTAGACCCCCCCCCCCCCTTCCAACAGGATGGCAATTCATATCCTCTTTGCCAGAAAAAATATGGTAACCCTTACACCATCCAAAAGTGGAACCACTGGCCGAAGCACACTCTAAAAATAAAAGGATATAAAAGGGTATTTGTACACAAATGTCAGGTATTTGTACCTATCTCAAGGCATCTACACCCTGACAGGTGTACAATAAGCGTCCATTTTGTAATAATACCACAAGAACGCGTTAATTTACCCATCATTTCAGCCATTACACAGGCAAATGTGTACATACACCCTCAGGTAATGCTGAGTTGTGTCTATTTAATATTGAGTGGGTTTATAGACAAAAAAAACTTGTGACATTACACACAAACTTCATGTTAAGTTACACACACAATGTGTTTTTGTAGATCACCCACCTTTTAATACACTGATCTGCTACAACTGGAAAGGTAGGCTATTACTACCCTCCTGCCATGTGATTTTGCACAAACATGTGTTTCGCATTTCTGAAGTGTAAAATAACCCTCCAAAGTATCAATAAGTATCAATGAGCACGGGTACACCCTCAACCATAAAGTTGTATTTATAAGCGTAAAATTTATAGGGTAACATTTAAATTTGTTTACACAAGACAAGGGCGGATCCAGGGGGGACAACTAGGGTCAACTGCCCCCCCCTATGACCAGTCTAGCGCCCCTCAATACAAGAAAAATGCGCCCCATGAGTCCTTAAAGTAAGCTAAAAACTGCCAGAAAGTAAAAAAAAAAAAAGTCCCCAGAATTTCGAACCGTATAGCTATATATAATTATGGCAATGGGAGTTTGTCTCCGAAATGAGGTAGGTCAAATTCAAGAGTATGCGGCCAATGCATGATGTTGGCGCCCCTTTTTCAAACTGCCCCGCCCCCCCCCTTCAGCTAGGAGCTGGATCCGCCCTTGACACAAGATACACAATTTGTTCACGTTGTGCAGAAGTCTACATACACAACACTTTTGGTAGAATTGATACACATTTTAGTGTAGGTCTAAGGCTAATTGTACACCTTGATATATTAACATAATCCGTGCTAAAGTAGGCTACTTTTTATCATTATAAAATTACCGTTTAGTCGGTATTCCAGGCCAATACCGGGGGGTTGACGGGGGGGGGGGAATAGGGGCGCAATCGGGTGGGAGCCTCCAGATTTTTCTGTCCTCCCTTGGGAGTTTGAAGTTTTGCCAATGACTAAAATACAGTTTTACAAATTTGTACCCCCGAGATAATTTTCGCTCCCTTCAGTACCTTGTCTGGCTTCGGGCCTGGTATTCGGAGAGAACTGGGTAACTAAACACAACACATGTGTAGGTGTACACCCGCTGGGTAAGTATTATTGTCAGCTTAGACGTATTCAAATCGTAAAAATTTAAAACATTGTGCTCAGTAGAAATTAATTGAAATTATTCAATGTAATTTATTATAATTTTGGCATTTACTGGACAAAATTGAACAGAAATTACTATGATGATTTGCGCATAAATTTCTGCTTAGCGTTCGAGGATCGATAGCAGCTGGATTTGAAACTGCGAAAGTTGAACAAACTGGCTGGACCAATTTGAGTGAAATACCAACAATTTCAACTATGAAAAAACATTCGTTATTTCCATTAAGAATCATAAAGATCATTGATTACCCCGGGAAGGCGAAGACTTGGCATGGAATATATCTTTGAAGGTTTGTATGGAGTATAACTTTACTGATTACATGCCGAAATGAGATATGTGAATGTCAATATTAGGCTACTGGCCAGTGTCAGTATGTATTGCAAAAGCCTAGGCTAGGCCTAGGTGCAGGGGCGGGATTTGATCTCTGAAAGTGGGGGGCAAGTTCGAGCACGCTACCAAAGGGCGCCTAAGGAGCCACGGGAGCGCGCTGCGCTACACCCTACCGGCGTGGGATCCAGGGCCCCGCGTTAGGGCCCCTGGTGGGGTCTTCAATTATATCCTTACTCCGTATGATTATAGTCGGCCGGAACTGATAATGCAGAGGGTGCGGGGAGGGAGAATGGATTACTTAAAATTTAGGTTCTTCAGAGGTTCCCTCCTTGGTGCCCAGGATCTTCTTTTCAGAGAGTAAGGGGGCTTCATGTGCTGTAAATTCTATGATTGGGCGCGAGAAGCGCACCGAAAAATTTAACGTTTAAGACATCTCAATTATGAAACTGAACGAAAATTAGAGAAAGGATGGGCCACTTTTAACCTTAGCTGAATAACGGTGGTCCCCTTAAGACATTCATACTGAAGCACAAACACACTCTGGTTTCCTATATAATCTGTTTCAGGTGACTTTCACGGAGCCGTTACATATAAATGAATTTTCAATTCATCTCAATAGTGAAACTGAAATAAAATTAGACAAAGAGTGGTCCCTTTTCATTACAGCTGAAAAAGGGTGACCCCTGAGGACATTTGTACTAATTAAAAACGTACCGCTGGTTTCCTATTGAGTCCTTTTCGTGAGATATTTATATAGTCCTTGTCTGTGATGGGACACACAAACCACGGCAAAAAAAAGGACTATTTTGAGACATCTCAATAGAGAAATTAATGGAAATTAGAGAAAGGGTGGGCCCCTTTTCACTTCAGCCGAAAAAATTGGAGCTCCAGATTAGCGTCAAATAAGATCATCGTCCTTTCAGAAAGCTTGGGGGCACTTGGGCAGAGAAGGTGACCAGAAGACAACCACCTTCCTGCCTCCCCTTTCACTAGTTACGGTAGAGCTTCAGCTGTGTACGGCCCGGGCACTGGTGATAAGTTTCAGTGACAATGGAAGAGGTGTTTCACAAGAAGTAACCCCGAATCCAGAAACATTTAAAACGAGTGCACGCGAAGCGTGTCGAAAAAAGCAGCGTTGAGACATTAATTGAAAGAATATTGTTTTCATTTAGTTTTCAATGCAGCGTATGACCTGTTTAAACATTATACAACTTAGTTAAGTATCACTCGCGTTGCTCTGTCGGTTCCAGTTTGTATTTTTGTAGCAAAAGCTACCCAACTAAGACGTAACAGAACTAAGTGGGGGGGGGGGGAGCAAGTGCCCCACGTGCCCCCTAATCCCGCCTATGCCTAGATGTAACCTTAGGCTAGGCCCTAACGTTTAAGGTAGCACTTAGCATGCTTTTGCAGTGGATAGGCCTATCCTAACATATGTCCTTATAAATACTAATTACTGACCTAGGCTAGACTTAGACAGATAACAGAAGTAGCTATACTTTGCCCTAGCCAGTATATGGTTCTATTAGTATCACAGTGGCGCAACCAACTGCTCCCAGGAGCAGTTTTGGTCAGAGAGTAACGAATAGAACCTAATATATTTGACATTCGTCATATTTTCACTGGCGAGGGGATGGGGTATAGGGCCTAGCTAAAAATAGAAAGTTGTAGAAGTGATCAACCAATTTACACAACACGTGTTGAACCAAGCCGGTGTGTAAAATGAACCACATACTCTACTATGCAAACTTACATACTTTTACTTTGCAGTTAAAGTCATGCTCCTGAATAATTGCAAAATACTCTTATATGCAATTTTAGGCATTGATATTTTACTGTTTCCCTTTTTGGGGTATAAACCTACCATATCTAGATTGGAAATAAAAGATTCAAAACATTGAAAAACACATCTCATGTCCTGAGGTGCCAGAAGGAATTTGGGGGAATAAGTGTCGCACCTCAATCTGAATCCACTAAATTTAAAAGTTTAAAATCCAGTATTTTATGGGTATCTTAACACATCATTTGCAAATTTCGTGGAACAGTAATAAATATAACTTTTAACCTTTTCAGTGTGTAAATATTACTTTTACACAGTGCTACACACACATGGGTATAACAACCTTTTCTTGTGTGTAAATTCACCTACAAATATTAGGTAGTAAAACACATTGTGGTTAAAACTGCCTGTAGGCAAGGGTAAATGTAACGCCTGCACAGCGACACACAAATGGATGTACCTACCTTTCCTGTGTTGTAAATTTACCTGCATATAGTGGGTAATGTAACACATTGTGTTTAAAATTACCTGTAGACAGAGTGAATGGGACGCCCGCACAGCGACATGAAAATGGGTGAACCTTCCTTTCCCGTGTGTAAATTTAAATGCATATAGTGGATACTGAAACACATTGCTTGTAAAATAACCTTTAGACAAGGGTAAATGTAACGACGGCACAGCGGCACACAAATAGGTAAAAATACCATTTATTTTGGTAAATGCACACCTCCGATGGGTGAAATTACAATTTTCAGAGGTGTAAAAAAAACCCGTTTGGAGTGTCGCTGTGCAGGCGTTACATTTACCCCTTTTTTGGGTTGATAAACCCATTTATTTTTCAGAGTGCAGCATGGTACCGGTAATTTGCACATTTGGGCTATAGTTGGGTAATTCGTTTTGGTGACTGTGCACAGGTTCATATCCTGCAACCGGGATAAACTAATTGATCCGGCGCACCTACAACACGTATTCGAAAACCATTCTTTCTTCATCCATCTTTAATATAAGGAGGATCTCAAGTGTAATTTTGTGCAATGGATTGTCTCTAAATTGTATTTTGGGGTTGAAACTTCCTTATTGTGAAATTGCAGGCATGAGATCAAAATTTCCAGGCGGGGTCCGTACACCTTAGAACATGTGGGGAGTGTTATTTCTGTTCTAGATGGCTTTTAAAGCCAAAACATTTCTTGTATTCTCCGCGCCAACTGATCGTGGCGCTCCGCTTTTGTTTTCAGAGTCCTCCCTGACAAATTCTTCTGGCAAATCCTGGATTCGCTACTGGTAGTGGTAGGGAGAGGGGACGCATGCGACGATAAATCCCTCACATGTGCCGGGAGGGGAAGTACGGTTCCTAACCTACCGGTTGATTAAATGTGTTGCATTAACAAATGGTAAGCGCTGACGAAGACCAACCTGTTTACGCAAAGAAATAGGCCCAGTGGGCTACGTCCAAACAAGAGAAGTACAGGTTAAATAAAGGTGTGTATCGGTTATGCTGTGCTGTCACTTACAGTCCCCATAACATCAAATGAAGCCTTCCATTACCTTGCCCACCACAGCGTCTCTATGGCTAAACCACAGTTCCCTGGTTGGGAAACTTGGCGAACTGACTGCTGTTGTTGAGATTCCGGTTTTCGACAGTCACGTGACTGATAGTACACGAGAGCCTTGTTGTTGGACTTTCCATACGTACTTTTATATGCAAACAAGGTAAAGTGATTTCTTCGAGAGTCTCTTTTGAACAATAATCAAACTGTAATGACTTCAATTAGGGCATATATTATTGCGAAAGGTTTGATTAAGATTTCTGTCAAAAATCTTACAAACTTACTGATTAGGAGGCCTCTTGCAGTTCCCTTTTAGCCCTTGGGTAAACTTAAATTTCACTTCCCAGCAAAAAGCAGTACATCACTCAATGGAGCCATATCGCCACCGATCGATCGTTCGCATCTTCAAAGTCACGTGATGAACTTTTTTGAAGAATCCAGGATGCTTTTACGGAGGGTTATGGACGCACCTTACAAAAACTATGAACGTACATACAGCTTATACGTCTGTGCATACACAGTGTGCGTAAGGAGTTTCCCAACCAGAGAAAGGTATAACAACTATGGCTAAACAAGGGGTGGAAATGCCGAGGACAACCTTGAAAGGAAATGTGGGTTCGAGAAGAAACTTTTAATCGTCAATGAATTTATTAGCGTTACTTACCACGATCGTATAGCTTCACAAATAAAGTGTAATTGATGCACAGAGGTAAGTGCCGCATCTTTGTGGTACAATGCATGAACAGTGTTAACATGGATACTTTTGTGACTGGGCATACCATGGAGGAACATTTTCTTTTCGCCAAGAAAGTTGAGATTTTTTGTACCAGAAAAATTTTGCTGGCATTTTGCCCCTTTAAGTGTGTCAAATGCCTTTGGAAGAAGACCCCGAGTATATGTCGCATTGAGCGTTCTCGTCGGTTGGCTAAAATTGCCTAGAATGCACATCTGTCCTTTTAATGGAGTTTAAAACGTGCTCACTGGTGCCAGACCCATGATATAAAGGTCTGAATTGATGTGCATGTGCTTGGACGAAATGTTCCCCCTCATCTTATGCAGACAAAATGGTTGATCCATCAGGACAAAAATTTTACAAGAATCTAGGGGCCAGAAAAGGGACCAAAGGTTAGTATGTAAGCAAATGGAGGATTACATCAGATTTGGGTCACCTCAGGGGCAAGAGCAGTCACCCCAAACTTGTTTTGAAGCAGCTACATCTCAAAATTTTCATTTTTTTTTCTCTTCGAAGTATCTTTCATAATATTTTAGGACTTCGGTGTCGCAAATTCAAGGTACAACAAGCGGTTATTTCTAGGAAATTTCATATTTCAGGAGAAAAATAATGTCACATGACTCTTCAGGTCCAATCATAAAAACAGGACAATTTACTACACTACTTCAAGTTGAGGTGACTGAATTTCCGCTGCAAAGTAATCTCAGTTTAAAAACAGTCATTATACAGTAAATTTTGTACACTCTCACCCGATCAGTGAGTTGCCAAAGACTAGCAACTCCCTGCCCCGATGCTGAATCTGCAGACGAAAATATGAAATACGATATTTTCAGTTAGTACCAGTACTACACCAACAGATTTCTCTATACGGCAGTAAAAAAGTTGAAAGTTAATACGGGCTTGGCAAAATGTGGGTCAGGAGTTGTGTTCAAACCGAATTTGATACTAGTATAGACAAGGTTTATATTATAGTTTTTTATACTTGCCAGTGTACGCCTGTGCAATCATAGATATGTAGTTATAAAATTGTTCTGCATCAATTCAGAATTTGACGGCAAAAGCCATCAAAACCACATAATATTGGTTTCTTACCAAAATACATCTATGCAGATGTAGCTATGGTAGTAATGCAGTTTCAGCGCATCCCAGCCGTGTAACGGAAACTGGACTTTTGCCCCCTGAAAAAGTTAATACTTCCATGAAGGGCAGTCCTAGGATTTTTTGTTAAGAGTACTCGTTGATGGTTAGTTACTGTCTCGAGGAAGACGAACATTATTTCGCGCATAGCGAAGATTATTTCGAGCCTTCTAGACTGCATGAAATGGAACAAATAGGGAAAATGATCAGTTCCATGACAGCTAGGTATTATGAGAAGTCCAGGGGACGCGCCAGGAGAAGGTTAAAGGGCCTGATGCTCTCACCTGAAACAGTACTATTTCTCTTAACCTACTTATTTAAGCCCCGCGTTCAGTGTCAACTGGATAAAACGATAACAATCAAATGGAGGCCTTCTGTTTCAAATAAGGTTTAGTTCAGTGCTTGTATCACACCCAGTTCAAACACAGCTTACAACAGGCAGGAAATACAGAGGTCAAATTCTACAACCCCCAGCTCACAGGGAACACTTATAATGAGAAATCCAGGTACGTACTAAGAAGCACATTACCCCCATTCATTAATTGGATGTGTTACATAGAAGACCAAAAAAAGTGAAAATATATGTAACAAATATATTTAACAAAGACATTATTTACATGTCCTTGACGTTGATAGTACACGAGAGCCTTGTTGTTGGACTTTCCATACGTACTTTTATAGGTAAACAGGGTGAACTGATTTCTTCTTCGAGTCTCTTGTGAACAATAATCAAACTGTAATGACTTCAATTAGGGCATATATTATTGCGAAGGTTTGATTTTTGTCAAAAATCTTACAAACTTACTGATTAGGAGGCCTCTTGCAGTTCCCTTTTAGCCCTTGGGTCAACTTTAATTTCACTTCCCAGCAAAAACCGTGCATCACTCAACGGTGCCATATCGCTACCGATCGATTGTGTGCATCTTCAAAGTCATGTGATGACTTTTTTGAAGAGCTCAAGATGCTTGTACGGACAGTTACGGCCACATCTTACAAAAACTATATACGTACATACAGCTTATACGTCCGTGCAAACACAGTGTACGTAAGGAGTTTCCCAACCAGGGAAAGGTATAATAACTATGGTGAAAGGTATGTAAACCGTTAATCTACCTGTTGAAAATTTGGTAAAATTTAAATCATTTCACCGATTTACTATTTATTCATGATTTTCGGGATATCACATCTGAATTTTTAAGAAAGATACTTTTACTCATATTTCTTTTTGAAGCTATCAGCAACAAAGAAAGTGAGAGGTGCCAGTGGCTAATGGATTACAACGTCGGCTGGCAACCAACTGGATAATTTGGTACATATATTGGTATTGCTTTAATCAGTTCAATACAACAATTGCGAATTTTCGATTCACGACTGAAGAGCAACAGGACGGTGAGGGTAACACATGTTCAAGAGGAGTCAAAGTTTTTTTTTTTTTAAGGGGACGCCGGCACTAGAGAAATTACCATAACAGCCACTGTACCGTCCTGTTTCTAGACCGAACATCAAATCGGCCGACGACGAAAATCAACAGGACGTAGCGATGCTTGCTTCTATGCATGGGCATTTCAGTTTTTGCTGAGCGTTATGTCCTCTTTGTCTACCGTCCTGAAATCAAAGAGTCTCCATTTTCTTTTAACCAGTGTCGTATCTTCCAGTAGGTAGAGAAACAAGGTAGTTGTGAAATTGTCCTTATGCATATGACGTCACAGACAGAAAGTGCACTGATAAACGCTTATGTAACACGCGCTCTTGCATGCGAAGTCTGCAGTGTGGTTCATTTTTACGATCCAAAATGACCGTGACGACGAGTGACGTGTTGGGTGACGTCATTGCATAAGGTCTACACGACTATTTGAACAACCAAATTTTTGAGTATGATATCATGCTGTCATTGATATTGTGATACCACCTTTAAGTTGTAATGTCACTGGTCAAATGCTATTTTATGTTTTATATGTTGATGGCGAAAAATGAGTAGTATTTTGTGAAATTTTCATTCATTCATTCCAAATATACTCGGTTCTGAAGATAAAGGCAAATGAAACTGAAAATGAAATTTCTGCATAAAGTAAACCTTAGTTAAGCATGCGTATCGAAATTCACATTAACAGCCACTCATTTGCCTTCCCTTCAATATTTACCACCAATTTTAACATCAACACTCTGTAAATATAAACTCTATTAACCCATGACATTACATCTGCTCGCCCAAAGTTCACCTTTTTAAATATTTGCCAACATCTATTGCTTATCTCTTGAGAACCGAACAAGGAAAATGAATAAAAATTGCACGGAAATGTTAAAAAAAACGTGTTTTTCTGTTTTACATACACATATATTTTAACCTGGACAATTCTTTTATGAGATTAAGGTTATGAATTTCAATGGTTGCACATGCTGACGATATCGAAAGATGTTATAATAACCAAAAGACGAAGAGAATCTCCGTCGCAGCTGTGCGTTATGAATTATTGTGATGTATCTCTTTTACAGCTTCAATATATATATATATATATATATATATATATATATATATATATATATATATATATATATATATATATATATATATATAGGATCTGGCAACATCATGGCCGCCTAGTAAGGTTCGCAAGTCACGTCGCTCTGTCATATTGCACCTTTTAAAACAGCTCCGAGGATTTTTGTCGTTCAAGCAGAACTGTAAGTGTTATTAATCATTTCAAGATAGTTTCGGAAGTCTTTTTGTTTCGATGGGGCGCAAATTAGGAGGCAAAAACAAGCCCAAAAGTGACCAGCCAACGCTGTCTCAGATGAGCACGCGCTCCAAGCATACCTCACATAATGATGTCAGCACAGATGACGAAAGCGACGAGGAGAATCCTCTTGTATCTCTCCAGGCCTCTTTTCAAAGAGGTATGAAAAAACTTGAAAAGGACCTCTCACGCATCCATTCTGATCTCAAATCATTGGAGAACAACTTTGACGAAGCGATTGAGTTTCTTACTAAACGAGTCGACGAACTTGAAAATCGGGAGAAACGTAACGCAGAAAAGATTAAGGCCTTGGAAGAGGAACTATCAAAACTGAAGAAAAATGATTCCGATCAAGCCGCCAAATTAAATGTGCAAGAGAGATTTTCAAGAAGAAACAATATAAGAATCGTTGGTTTTCCTGTCACTGATCACGAAAAGTGCGAGGACATTGTAAAATCTGTTATGGAGAAGGTAGGGGTCGCAAATGTCAAAATAGAGAGGGCCCACAGAGATGGCAGATTAATACCAGGGAGACCCAGACATATCTTAGCAAAACTATCTTTTTATCAAGATAAGGTAGTCGCTTTAAAGCATCAACGTCGTGCCCTACAGGAAGAGTCTTACTTCATAACGGATGATCTCACCAAAGAGGACCTGCAGGAAAAGCGCAAATGGGGCTCTCAGGTTGCACGATTGTATGGTGAAGGTACCAAACTACGTTTTTCAGCGGGAAGATGGAGAGACTCATTAGGAAAGCCTTTCGAATTTACGCCACAGCTCTCATCATAGTTATACATACCCCGGAGCGACATAAAATAATTTCCTTTTTGTGGAGGGACGGGCGACGCCAACGGCGATGAAAATGACTTGTTTAATTCAGGCCAGCCCTATGGTCATACTGTTTACTGCTTATGACCATTTCAACTCCCGTACACGGAAGTTGTTTCGACTTTCCTTTTTCTTTTTCGTGTTTTTGACTGGACCGTTCGGTCCTTTTTCATCCATCTCGAAAGGATCTCTTTTACATAAGACATGTGTTGTATGTGTGTTTGCAAAATCATCGTGCCTTACATTCACTTTTGAGTGTAAAGGCCAGGCTGCGGAATTCATGTTTTGCGTGGATAACCTCTCTACTCTAGCCCTTTCCCACTATAACGTAAGTTACTTTTATTATCCTCTGCATTACTTCCATCATATTACAGTATTCATGTTCCACTGTCTAGGTATTTGATGCCGACCTGTAGATTCTTATCATTTAATACTAGAGGTATTAGGAATCACTCCAAACGCAGAAAACTATTCACTCTACTTCATAACAGAAGGTACGATTTTATATTTTTACAAGAAACTCACTCCATTGCAAGTGACTGTAGATACTGGTTAAACGAATGGGGAGGGAATGCTTATTTTTCTCATGGTACAAAGTTAAGCAGGGGTGTTGCAATACTTTGCAAGCCTTCGATTTCTCATCTGGTTAATCATGTTGTTATTGATACGGATGGTCGGTATGTCATTGTGAATGTTACTGTTGAGAATGATGTTTTAGAACTGATCAGCATTTATTGTCATAATTTAGACAGAGTTGACTTAATCTCAAAAATCGGTAATTTCGTCCGCAATCACAGGTGGGACTCTGTCATTTGGGGCGGTGATTTTAACTTGGTTTTCAATCTTGATTTAGATAAAGTTGGAGGTGTACAGCATACAAACTTCAGAGCAAGGGAAAAACTGCTTAGTGTAATGGAAGAATTTGATCTAGTGGACATTTGGCGCGATCGGAATCCGAAAGGCAAAATGTACACCTGGCACTCCAACATTGACCAGGCTATACACTGTAGACTAGATTTTTTTGTCGTCTCTCGACACCTTAGGACCTCGATTAGTGATAGCAACATTCTTTCCCTTTTAGGTTCGGATCACTCAGGTGTTTCTTTAGATTTGTGTTTGGGAGTAACTCGGGGTAAAGGTCTGTGGAAGTTGAATACTGCTTTGTTAGATGATGCTTCTTACATTGAAACTATTAGAAGCGTAATTCATAATACTGTTATTAGTTGCAGTGAAAAGGATCCATGCTTTCTGTGGGAGGCATGTAAATTGAGTATAAGGTCTGTTTCGATTGCCTTCTCTAACTATGCTTCCACCCAACGTAATTGTTATGAACGCTATTTAATTGACCGTATTTCGTATTTTGAACAACTGCAAGCAAGTTCTCCCTCTGAACTTGTCAAATCCAATCTTCTGGAAGCTAGATGTGCATTAAATAACATATATGACTACAAGCTTCAAGGTATAATCATTCGCTCTCGAGCTCGTTGGACTGAAGAGGGGGAAAAAGCACTCATTACTTTCTAAATCTCGAAAAAAGGAATAAATCTTCAAACTCAGTAAACGAATTATTCTCAGACAATGATGAGGTTATAACGAACCCAACTGAAATTTTGGGTAAATTAGAGAGTTTTTATAAGAACTTATATACTAAGAGAGATGAGGTTACGTCAGAGCTTTTTTTTCGTAACACTATTCTTAATCATACTAAGCTTTCAATGGAGCAACAAGTTAGTTGTGAGGGCTTAGTTACTTTGGATGAATGCAGCCGTGTCTTACAATCTATGCCTTCTCAAAAGTCTCCAGGCTCAGATGGTTTGCCCATTGAGTTCTATAAGGTTTTCTGGGATGACATAGGTGATCTTGTGGTAAATTCTTTTAACTATGCTTTTCAGTGTGGACGTATTTCCGATGAGCAGGGCAGAGCATGTATTACTTTAATTCCGAAACAATCTAAGGATCCTCGTTATATAAAAAATTGGCGCCCTATTGCTTTACTTAATACAGACTACAAAATTTTGACGAAGTGTTTAGCCAGTCGTATGAAGGCTGTTCTCCCAGATTTAATAAGTCATGAGCAAACAGGTTATTTAAAGGGGCGTTACATTGGAGAAAACATTAGACTTGTATTGGACCTTATCAGCTTTTGTGAAACAGAATCTGTTCCCGGTGCTCTCTTATTTATAGATTTTGAAAAGGCATTTGACTGTTTAGACTGGGAATTTTTAAACAATGCTCTCACTTTCTTTAATTTTGGAAAGGATTTTCTCACCTGGATTCGTACTCTTTACTGTAACATGTCCACTTGTGTTCTTAACAATGGTTATGCTACAAATTATTTCAGGGTAACTAGAGGTGTACGGCAAGGCTGCCCTCTAAGCCCGTACCTTTTTATCACTTGTACTGAAGTGTTAAATTTGTTAATTAATTCAAATAATAATATTTGTGGTATCAATGTTTTAGGTGAATGTATCAAAATATCTAATTATGCTGACGACACGGTCATTATCACCGATGGCTCTGCAAATTCCATTCATGAAGTGGTTAGAGTCTTGAAGACTTTTTCTGAAATGTCTGGATTAAATATTAATCTCACAAAAAGCCATTTATTTCCTCTAGGACCTCTCTATAATAACAAACCCTGTCACTTTAGCAGACTTCCCTTTGACTCCAGCGATAAGCCTATTGCCTACTTAGGGATCAGTTTTACTCACCATCATGATGATTTCTTTCATCTTAACTACTTGCCTAAACTTTCTAGAATCAAAAGTTTACTTAATCTTTGGTCTTGTAGAGACCTCACACCAATTGGAAAGATTTTGATTATTAAGACATTTGCCCTGTCTCAGCTTGTGTATCTTTTCACTGTTCTGCCTCTACCACCTAAAAACTTCTTTCGTGATTTAGACACGATATTTTATAAATTTATTTGGTCGAAGAAACCAGATAAAATAAAACGATCAGTACTATTAAACAAAAATGCTAACGGTGGTTTGAATATGATTGATATTGAGCTTAAGGCAAAAAGTTTACAGTGCAAATGGGTTAAATTATTTTTTGATGATAGTCGAAGTCCATGGAAAATCTTATTTGAGTTTGCTCTAAAGAAATATGGAGGAAAACTGCTGTTTGAAAGTAATTTCCGGAAAAATGATATCACTTTGACTAACAGGTTCATTCAAGGAGTTTGTAATGTATGGTCAGATTTTAATTTTCGTTCATTAGATCTTGATAATTATGGGAATCAAAGCGTGTTGAATAACTCCTTTATTAAGATCGACAAAAAGCTTATTTATTCATCTGTTTTACACGCAAAAAATGCTTATCATGTTAAAAACTTCTTTGATGATGCTGGTAACGCTTTACAGTTTAATGATTTTATCAGAAAGTTTGATATTGATATTGGATTCCCTTTCATGCTTTACTATGGTATACTCTCTGCAATACCCCAAAGTTGGAGACAGAACATTAAACCAAATTCTGATTTGGCTGAGAACTACTCTCGTTTGATCTATTACACATCTTGTAAAAGACCTGTTAAAGCAGCTTATGACTATTTCATTACCGGGAAGCTGCAGACCCCCAGTGCCATTAGGAAATGGGAGCAGTCTACTGATATTGATTATAATTGGACCAGAATATTCAGCCTTCCCTTCCTGGCAGTTCGTGAGGCAAAACTTCAGTTCTTTCAATTCCGTTTCATTCATAGATTAGTAGCTACAAATGTTTTTGCACAGAATCAAGTTTAGGGACTCCCCTCTATGTACTTTTTGTGAAGGCGAGCCAGAAACATTAGAACATCTGTTTTGGTCTTGTTCTTTAATTATGCAATTTTGGCAAAACATTTTACAGCTGTGTTTCAAAAATGCACCTCTCGTTGATTGGGAACTTGTGAAGTTTGGTTATCTGGATGACTTGAGGCATCCTTTCAACTTTTTTTTATTGAATGCTAAATATTACATTTTTAGTTGTAAATTTGAGAATATCAAACCTGATGCTAGAAGTTTTCATAAAAAATTCAGATTTCTGTTAAAAGTTGAGCTTCATATTGCGAACAAAAACAAAAATGAGGTGAGAGCCCTATGTTTTGAGGATACATTTCAATAATTAATTGTTTTACTTTAACTTTGAATGTCCTTACAATGATAATGAGATGAATGCATGTATATATTGTATATATCATTGTTATAAATTTCTACTAGTTATTTGTACTTTTTCGGTATGATTTCACAATGTATTTTCAGCCTTAGCAGAAGTAAAAACAGAGCGTCTTGTTTTCCGCTCTTAAGTTTATAAGTTAATTTACAAAAGCAAGTGTAACACCAACTGTCATTTTTGTTTCAAAGATTGTACATATGTAAAAAAATGATTTAGCTCAATAAATGAGATGGAAAAAAAAAAAAAAAAAATATATATATATATATATATATATATATATATATATATATATATATATATATATATATATATATATATATATATATATATATATATATATATACATATATATATATATATATATATATATATATATATATATATATATATATATATATATATATATATATATATATATATATATATGTCTTGCTCAATGAAACGAAATCGAAGTAGAAATTGATTTTTCTTTCAAACTTAAATTTGACTCATGGAAACCACAACGTGTTGTTTTCAAGAAAGCAACTGAGGAGTGTGTCAAACATCAACTAAATGGGGATATATGTAAAGATGTAAGACTTACAATTTTATGGAAAACGTCAAAGTTAATGAGCGTTTATTCAGACGTGGTAATAATCCTCAACTACTATTGGTCAAAAAGATCACGTGACAATGCGGTATCCCGTAATAAACCCTCGGCACTAAATGAACGCCCTCATATTTGGAACAGTCCATTTTACTAGGGTTGTGCTGTTTTAGTATGATTATTAACGAAATATTACTTTTTTCTTTTTTAATCAAAATGTTGTTGCATATGAACACTAAAGATCTACTAATTCCATGGTATGAATGAACAATATTGAGCAACTCTGACACCGTGTATTAGGACAACATAATCATGTTCATAATCATGTGCGTTTAAATGTTTTCCAAGAGGACAAAGCTTTGTATACTTTTATTTTGTTACAAAGATCAACACGTCGTCTACATTTGAGTCGTCTTTTCCTTGATTAAAATGGGAGGTTTCAGGAAAGATCCAATCTTCATATGTGAAAGATGAACCAAATCCACACAGTGTGGTGACACTTCCATCCAATTTGGACATGCGTTTCTAGAGATATCAAGCAATGAAGTCACTACTTTTGTTAGTTTAAAAGTGACTTAAGGGCAGCAGAGATAATATCACTTCCTCACATTGACAAGGAATGTTTTGTTTCCCTTTGTTTTTCATGCTGTTTTGTTGACCTTGAAGTTAATAGGAATAAGACTTCAATGTGGGGAATGCAATGTTTGTAAAGGTATCATGCTACTTATGCAACCATATTCTGATAATATGGGATTGTTCAGGAGAAAATGACTGTAAATTTTAAAGAAAAACAGAAGGCTGTCATTTAATGCGAGGACATGGTGTCAGATGTGCTTGCTTCAAGTTCAATTTTTGTTGAAAATGTGACAACTTTATGTGCTCATCTTGAGGACCACACATTGGGATTTCAATGCAAATTTCACGAAATCCTTACAATAAGTATCCCTCCTCACAAATAAAAAATTTGATGTAAACTTAAACCCTCCTTTTAAGATAAAACAATGGTGAACGGTCGACTGTACATCAACACAGCCTGGATAATGCACGATCGGTATGAATGGAAGCTATGTACTAAAGTACATCTAACCATAGCGTAAGCCCCGAGTTGCTTTTTTTTTCATTCAAACTCAACAAGAATTTGTTAAAGGCTCATGGGAAAGAAAATTCCGTTTGGAAATTTCAACATTAATATAGCAAACTCTACTCTAATGAAATGGATTAGCCAAAGATTAACTAATTAATTAATTAATTAAAACTACACCGTTTCCATTGAGGCAGTGCTCTGTCATTGCTATAATATGCCCACACTGTGAAAAAATGTAAATTTTACAGTGAAATCACCGTCAGCTATATTGCCAACAAAAACCCGTTGTTTTCAAAGTCAATTGTAAAGGAAATAACGCAAAGCCTGTAAAATTTACAATCAGGCAGTTGTAAATTTTACAGCAAAAATTTTGTCAGCTATACTATGTAGAAATACAGAAACACAATAAAACTGTTTAGCATCATGTCGCACTCGAAAGAACATTTACATTTCTTAATGTCCCCTCGTGTCTCTGGCATGAAAACCAGAGTCCAAGGGTGGCGTTTAAAAGTAGGTTTGAAGACATTGTGTTAACTGCTAAAAGTTACGCTATGGTTTATGTGACACTTCTGTCATACGTTGGTTATGAAGTATAACTTTACTACACAGGTTTTAAAGATATACAGTTCGTTCATCTCAATTTTCTTTACCTGTATTGATTAACTACTTACACTCTAAAATCAAAAGAGTGAACTTAGTCACTCTTTGACAGAGTGAAAAGTGTAAATTCACTCCATTAGTGTGATAATTCACTCCAAGAGGAGTGAAACTCATTCCAAAAGAGTGAAATTCACTAGAGGAAGAGGGGAAATTCACTCTTCCACGAGTGCCTGCCATGATCACTCTTTTTTTAAGAGCGATCACTGTGGGCACCACATCAAGAGTGAAACTTCGCTCGTTTTACGGGAATTTCACGCTTTTTGGAGTGAATTTCAATCTTCTTGGAGTGAATTATTACTCTAATGGAGTGAATTCACACTTTTCACTCTATCAAAGAGTGAATAAGTTCACTCTTTTGATTTAAGAGTGAATTTTCTTCCCTTAAAACTGTTTTCGCTACAGATTCCACTAGTTTAGGCCTGACCTAAGCATAAATTTACAATTTTTTGTCAAAATTATGACCACGCCCACTTTAGTAGCTAAAAGGACTTTAGGTCAAAGCTAGATTGGGATACCACGAATAACCTATACCCTGCATAGTGTTTACAGTGTAACCCTTTAACACATTTAGTATCCTTGTAATGTGCACGATTAAAGAACATTTGTTTATATGGTAAACAGAAATACAAAAATAATGCTGTAAATTTTACATACATGATTTGTAAATTTTACAGAATTTCTTTTCTACAGTAAAGAAATAAAATTTGATACATGAAATTATTCCATTGTTGAAATAAAGAGAGTGTGATGCTCGCAGCTTTCTGTGCTTCTAAAGACGGACAGGACCAAATAAAGGAGTTGGATGTTCTTGAAAATTTCGTCAAAATGCTTACAATAATTACTTTTGTTAAATTTTAAAAATTTCAATCCTTTTTGAATGTATTGTCGACCCTTCACTTGGATTAATAATGTCTTATGGAAATGTTAATGTATCTTGAAAGTCAGCATACGCTCGCAAGGACGGTCCCTAAAGGAACCCTATCATTAACTGTAGTATACTCAAGAAAAAGCTGCTGATGGGGGGATGACTATACCAAAGGCAGTTCTGACCTTACACTGCTATAAGACCGATGTAAATTTAAGTTACTGAAAAATATTGAAATACATCAAGGTTACAGGGTTAGGTTAAATTAAAGGAAAGCAGGTCACCACCCTTTCCCTGTTCTGGGCCCGCTGCAAGGCTTTTGTTTCCTATCACATTGCTTATGCATTTAGATTGAAGGGAAAGTCTGATAAATATTTTTCAGTATTGTTTTGTAATCTTTATGCATCTCTTTATTTTTGTTATGTTAATATACAGCGATTTTAACAATAAACGCCGTATATACATACCTACATAAGTAATAAAACAAGGTATGACACATCCTCACTTTATCGAGAGCCAATCTAGAACTTGGCCATGTATTAACCAACACAATGTTTGCAAAATAACAATATTACGTTGCCTGACTGACTAAACGATGACTAGTTTGTCCCAACTTTGGTTAAAAACCAAATCTGCCCAATTCTCGGAAACGGTACACGGATGTGCTTTACCGGGTCTAATATATATTTATAGGCATATATGTGATACACCAAATAAAGTTTGAATGCTTGTTGGTGGAAGTGAACCAGGTGCCACATGTGGGGCCTTGAGAACTTCGCCATGCCAAATCCCAAGGGCAGTACTGAAAATGCGTGGCCGCCTTTGGGCAGTTGTGGAAAATCATGGAGCTACACCTGCCTGTAAAGACAGAAATGAGTGCCCTTGTTAAATTTGAATTAATTACTCTCCCTACTGGACTGTACCAAGAACGGGTTTATCATGGAAAGACTTTGGATGCAGATATAAAAGACTACTGATCTAAAACTTTACTTTAAAGGGTCTTTTAAGCATTTCTTTCCCTGGAGATACCTCCCCCAAACGCCTCTCAGTGACTCGCTAGTTTTAAACCCGTGAAGCGTGAACACGTTGTTTTCTTGCAATACGCACGCTTCCATATTGTAGAAGACTTGGAAACCATGATGATTTATTGGGTGAACCCCCATCTGTTCGGCCAAGATTCCTTGGTAAGCATCGTCAATTGGAATGAGAGGTGTAATGAGTGACCGATTGTAAAGTTCCGGAATCATATCGATTGACAGGATATACGATCCACCCGAGCAATATCTCGGGTAGAACTTACCGTGGTACATACTTTCATTAACATAATACCTGCTTTTAGGATGATCTATTCGAATGCTACCTGCCATCGTACTTCCAAGGAATAACTTTTTCATCACTGGACTTCCCTTACGGTCGGACATCTCCAACAAGAACGTCATGAGTCTTGACCATATCACAAACATATCCTCATCGCCTTTGTAAAGATAGACTGCATTGGGACAAAATTCAGTAATCCATTTTAAGCCTAGTACAACTTTTAAAGTAAGATTTCGAAATGACTCATCAAAATTTCCTTGAATGATATCTCCATATTTTCGAGACTCTTCGTCAACCTTTGCTTGTGTTTCATCTTGGTTTGTCGATGGTTTGCCTAACACAAATACATGTCGTACTATCCTACCATAAAACAAATTTCTTTTCCCCCAGGTGTCTCGGATAGCAAGGCGTTGCTCAAAATTTCCAACAAAGGAGCTGATTAGAGCCACGACAAAAATCGGTTCACCTTGCAATTTACCATTGAGCGAAGAACATATAGTTTTATTATTGTTGAGGTATTTGAGGACTTTGTTGAAATATGGTACGTTGTCAGTCATTTGTGGAAGGACCACATCAACATCCGGTAGGAAACATTGCCCCATCTCAGATGAATTTGTCAGTGTCTTCCACGATTTCACCGGATCTCCGAGAAAGGTATAAGTTGTCATGCTTGAACGGACTTCACAAAGTTGAAGATTGGGTTGATGGACCTGGGATCCATATGATACGTCATTTTTTATTTCAATTCCAGATTTTTTGGCTAGTATTCCAATAAATACGTCCGGGAACACAAAAAGAGTCTCATTTCGAGCCATGAGAAGAACTTTTTTCCCCAGTGTAGAAGATAACGTAAATCCATTGTGTAGAGTACAATATGTTGGATAAACACTTTCGTTAAAGACGTCGTAACTTACATAAAACGGATTTTCTTTTTCCCTTTGAGGCTCCATCCCTTGAACGACGTAACCTCGCCACTGGCCAACCCCTCTCTTCTTTCGAAACATACACTTCTTGACCAAATGCTGAATGTGAACGTAAGTTGAATCAAACCCAATATAAATGTCTTCCACTGAAGGAAAGTATGTAGTTACATAATAAAGTGAAAACAACAGTTTGAGTGTTTCGTTTCCTCTGCTGTCAGTGAAGTTTCCTATGATAACATCACCGAACTCTTCCTTCTCTTTCAAAACCTGACGGTTTTCTTCACTCGAATTTGACCGTCCGAGAATAAACAACAAGGTTGTATTTTGCATTGGCACAATGGATGAGTTGGCCCATGTCTTACGAGCTCCGTTTCTCATTGCAAAGTTTGTCGGAGCAGAGAGCACACAAAGAGCAAGTTTTGACGATTTTTCCTTATGAGGTTTTGGTGACAAGATGGAATGAGGTTTTCCAAATGCTTCTAAAAATAAATGGTCGTTCAAATAAATATCATTTTCCCAGTTTTTCCACTGTTCGTAATCATATTTTCCTACGCTCGATAAGTTATAAAACATTCGAACATTTTGTAACTGTCTCAACCTAATCAGTTCTCTAGTTGTTGTACCGTAACTGGTTGAAATAAAGACAAAGACTATTCCGATTGATGTAAAACTAACTAAGTATAAACAAATCATTAGACAGGTTCTTAAAGACCGCGCCATTATATCTGATCTGATCCGTTATGAAAGGAAATATATACAAATAATTGATTGATATCCTTGCTTCGTTGACAATTCCTCACAGATTGTTGTATGATCGAGATTCAAATATAAAACCAGAGAAACAACCGCCTAAGCTTTTACATTTCCGCCGTCTCCTGCGTCAGAAAACTGCAGGCTTGTTCAAAAATGAAAAAGTGGTTGATTAACGCATGCCCAGAACAGCTTTTCCAGAGAGCATCAGTTCATTGCTGACAATGTAGGTGTACGTTTCATTAAAGTTCACAGTGAAATACGAGTGAAATAAAACCATTGTTAACTGGTTGGAATAGTAATGTTCGTCTAGATTCATGGTTTTATCTTGCCTTAAGTGTACAGATGGTAAATATCAGTACAGATTATTGATTCGGTGTTTCAAAGCTTTCTATGGTAGTAGTGTTGGCGTTATTTATAAGAAGTATCATTGCAGTATTTGTATTCGAGAAAAAAAAAATTCCGCTTTCACAAGTGCAAAAAGCTTATTTGATGTCCAACTCGTGGCAAACTCAATTCAGAAATGGACAGCCAACAAACGAGTTGAAATATACTACGTAGTTGAACGGTAGAAAAAATATATACATTTTATGACGAACGAAAGAAGTAATCTCAATATGGTACATCTGAAAACATCCCAAAGCAGAAATAGCGGTAGTGTAACTAGACGAAAATGGTACAAATTAAGTAATGTACCATACTCATTTAGAACTCGAGTAATACAACTACACCAGGAAACTCAAATATATGTACAAATACAGAGGTGTTTGGTGTTTGTAAGTCTTCCATCCTTTCAAATTATCTGGTTTTTGCTTGGCGGCCGCACCCACACACACATACCCCCCTCACACGCACTTACCCACGCATATATATATATATATATATATATATATGTGTGTGTGTGTGTGTGTGTGTGTGTGTGTGTGTGTAAGAAATGAAGTTCAAAGATGGGAGATAGGACGTCGCTTTCAGTCTGTTACTTTTATTTACAAGCTTTCGGCCATTTGGCCTTCATCGGGTTCTGAAATCATGAAAAAATGAATGTTTCAGTGCTAGGCCTATTTTAATATAAGTATCAAGAAATTAAAAATGTATCGAAAATTTTGGAAAAGAAAAATTATATAGGACTTACATGTAGATGTTGCGTTGCAGTTTGCGTCAGAGTGGTTTGTGAGTGAATTATGTGTGCGTGTGTGTATGTATGTGGAGTGCGCTGTGTCGGATTCGCATGGAGTATTATGGTTATCCATCAACATTGATTCCGTGAGGGTGAAGTGTGTGGAGTTTGTTTATCCAAAATGATTCCCTGTGGGGTATTACGGTGCGCGATTTTTTGTGACAGATTCTATAGCAGTGATACTGACGTTTTCTATTGAGCGGTTAGTCGAGTTGAAATGTGAGGTGTAAGGGAGAAGTTTTGCCTGTGTGTTTCCAAAAAAGTTGTTAATTTCTGACCTAGTGTTATTGAATCGAACGAAGAGGGTTGTTTCAGTTTTGCCTACATATTGTTTTCCGCAATGAGTGCATGTTTTAAGGTAGATTACCCAGGTGCTCTTACAGTTAATGTGTGATGTTATGGGGAATTCTTGGTTTGTTTGTGTGCTTTTGAATTTATTCGAGGCATGAATGTATTTGTGTAGCATGCATTTTCTTGATCTACATGGGAAGAATCCAGGGGGTTCGGAATTGTTTGTGTCGTGCCTTATGGGTGTGGGTTCTCTTCCTCTCACGAGGAGGTCGCGGAATGATCGGGGACGTCTAAATGCCACCATGGGAGGCTCCTTGAAAATTGATTTAAATTCAGGGGAATTTTGTAAGTGTGCAGAACATTTTTGTAACTTTCTGGGTAGGCTTGCGAAAGTCGGGGCATAGGTGACAACTAGGGGTGTGCGTTTATTTTTCTGTTTTGGTTTGTATGTTAACAAATCGTTTCTTGAAATTCGTTTGGCTCGATAAATTTGTTCGCTTACTGTTGATGGGTCATAACCTCTACTCGTGAAGTGGGTTTGGAAATCATTTAAGTGGTGCATGGTGATATCCGCGTTAGAACAATTTCGGATGACTCTTAGGGCCTGGCTAAATGGGATACTAGAAAAGGTGTGCCTCGGATGGCAAGGTGTGGGCAAAAGATATGCGTGGGAGTCAGTTGGTTTTGAGTAGATTTTGGTTTCGAGTTGTGTGTCGGTTTGTGTGATCTCTATATCTAGAAACTGGACACTGTCTTGAGAGCTATTAAATGTAAACTTAATTGTGGGGTGTCTTGAGTTAATAAGTGTTTGGAAGAGTGAGAGGTTACGAGATGTTGATGTCCGCAAAAATTGTATGTCATCGATAAAACGTTTCCAAGTTTTCGGGAGGATATGGCTGCTTAGTTTGATAATGTCCTGTTCAATTGAACCCATAAATATGTTTGCGTATGACGGCGCGACAGGCGTGCCCATCGCTGGCCATTGGACCTGTAAATAGTGTTTTCCATTAAACTGCATGGAAATTATTTAGGGTTAAGATTAATTTAAGTAACCGTGTTAGTTGATGTGTGGGTGGGTCAAGGTTTGAACGGGTGTCTAGAGCTGAGGCACAGGCCCTGAGTCCTTCGTTGTGAGGTATGTTTGTGTAAAGAGAAGTCACATCGGCTGTGACCAAAAAAAAATTCTTAACAAATGATGCGTGATTTTCGTTAATTTGGTTTACGTGGCTTATGAAGTGTGTCGTGTCTTGGATATGAGAAGTTAATGTTAATGAGAAGGTAATGCAGAATAAAATCGTGTCCACTTAGGGTGTGTCACCTTTATTTGAAGTCCACAAATTGACCCAATATGAAACAGGCAACATATATATCATGCTGATTTCAACCACTGATGTCTACTGAGGGAGTGATTGAATCGGGTTAAATTGTTGACACAAAATAGATGACGTTCTGTATGATTAGGAGTCATGCTTTGGAGTCACTCACTCTGCAGAAAATACTCTTCCGAGAGGCCTGCACAATACGTGGACACGAAAATGTCCACTTAATGTCAAAGTCCACGATTTGACTCAACTTTACATGCGCAATGTCCACGATAACCCGCATTTAGATAAATATATGTATATATTTCAATACCCCTGACTTTAATCATATATTTTTATTTCAGAAAAGGGTGAACTTTTAAACTTTAACTAAACGAATATTTGAGATTTATATGCATTCCTGGTGGAAAGTTGCCCCAAATGACCCCGGAAGAGATCCGACAATGTCCCTTAGTAGCGTCAAATATTTCATACATTAACACATTCCTCCATCAAGCAGTTGACGAAACATTCCCTAGACTTTAAGGCAGGTTTGTAGACTCTCAGAAAACAAAGGCTCCATCCATATAGGCAGCTAATAAGTATTAAACTGCGTGAACAGTGACCGCGAATCCGGGAAGGGTGATGGTTGGAGGCGGGCCTGTATGGAACGCGATCCACGCAAATCTTGTTAATAACGGCGTGATTGGTAGTAACGGCCTTGTACATTGAGTCAACAAAGGCGTGGTTATCTTTAACAGCGTTAAATTTTGGTAGCCACGGCGAAATTGTAAGTAACCACGTGCTAATTTTCGTCAACAGCGGCGTGATCAGAAGTAACCACGTAATACAAGAGGTTAACAACGGCGTATTCGGTTTCAACAGCCAGCTTAAAGTTGGTAACGTCCTTGTCGCGATCAACTGCTGGTACTGTAGATGAGCATGTAATTTCAATCAACAACTTGCAAACGAGAGGTAGTAGCGCTATTCCAGTTAACGCAAATACAAGTAACGACGATGTAAACGGTAGTAACCATGTATACTTCAATGGCGCTTGTAGTCAATGGCACCGTTTAGATAGAAAGCTGCTGGGTGGGGGCGTGGCAAAGTGTTTACCAGTACTTCCACTTTTGCTTAAAATTTTTTGTTGAGACTGAATTATGACAATCTAAAGTTACTAAGAACAGTGACATATTGGTGAGTGGAAACGTGTATTCATTGACCGATGTATTTCCCACTTAAAGGCTTTAGGCAATTTTTTTTGTAATTGATTTACATTTCGACAACAAATAGGAAGGGAAATGAAAAGCCAGCATTACCTCCTTTCATAAAAGCACTAGGCCTACTGACTTCACCAAGTAATGAATCACATCACAATGCGGTAAAAAAATAAAAGATAAAAACAGAAACCCAGAAGCAGTAACCAGACCTGGCTGTCGGGGGGGGGGGGTGAAATAGCATAGAGGTTTCACGATTTTGTACTAGTTGAGCTTCGGGTTGATGTACACTGTGCTAGTGTGTAGGTGTATCAGAGCCTGAAGAGAAGTGTTGTTTTCGGTGGCGTAGGAAGCAATATGAAAGTGAGTGGGGCGGAACAATTTTGGACCAAAAGGTAAAATAATTTTGATTTGTTTTTCATAAGCGTGAACACTACTATATTAGGTACGTACCGAAAACTTTGGTCCTTTAACACGTTTGTAAATGTAGAGCTTGTATTGCAGAAAATAGATTAGATTCCTGTAAGGCAATTTGAGTGTTTGGGGGACTATCGAAGAATCTGCGTTTCCAATTAGCATATATCTGAGATAGCATGTCGATAGCAGACCTTGTTATCTAAAGAGTGCGGATTAAAATTTTATGGCGACAAAATACTCTCGAAACTTTGTTGCATTTTTAGACAAATATGAAAGCCTACATTGAAGGGAATTTTAGGGAAACGGCATTGTAGCGGCTCGGAAAAGTTTTCCACTGACTGCGTTACCAGCGATCCCTTAGTGCTTTAAGGGTAATTTAAGCGCGCGTGGAAAATTTTGCCTTTTTTAAAACTAATACCTTTAAATATGGTACTTTTATAAGGAAGAATTCGGAATTTTACGAAGAAAAACTTGGGAAAACCGCACTGGTGTCTCAAGTGGCCAATTTTTTTAATTTTTCACTTTTTCGAGCAAGGGCGCAATCGCCCCTGCCTCCTGTAGCTACGCCACTGCTCTGCAACATTGAACATTGATAAAATTTTGAACGCTTCAATAACTAATGAATCCATCAACACACCTGACAGGGTTGAACGGTATCTGATGATAGGTGTTTATGAGATCATTTGAGTACGGTGGGCCAATGGTTCCCCTGCCAAGAATAAGAAGTCTTGCTAGAAAGACTATATTCAGTTGGCGCGGAGCGCACAGAAAATTTTGACAAGAGCCCAAGGGCACTATGGTTCCTTGCATTAAAGATGATATTGTATTAAGGTAGTTCCAAGGTAAGGCATAATTTGCACCTTTAACCCCAATGACTTTTGGCCATCACCCAAAAACATAGGGGCACATTAAATTTCAAAATCATACAAGCACTTGCCGTTTGAGAGAAATGGAACACTAAACTTTTCAAATTATCACACTGCACACTGCCCACTTCCATGCGACAAATACATTCATCACCTTTCACTAAAATGTCATTTACTTGAGTTTGGGGTGGTATAGGAGGTTAGTTAATTACCTTTTTGGTCAATCTCAACAATTCAAATCCAGACCTTAAAAAGAAGTCACAAAGGTCAAATACAGTCAAAGTAGATCAAAACTGATTGTAAATAAACACAGTCTCTTCTGCACCAAAGAAATTTAACAGTCATCTGGTCATTCCTGACCACCAAAATTTATGATGGATGACTAGAAATTATGTCATGGTTGTCCTTTAGACTACCCAATGTGTTTGCCTGAAAAGCAAAAATAAGGAAAAGCCCACAATTCTGCTACTAAAGGCAGCCCGATAGTGATTTATTACCACCAATTTCTTCTTCACAATTTGGCTAGAAGACCAAGAAACAAACATAGCTCTGTAGAATCTAATAAATGACTTTCAACTTGACCTTTTAACCTAAAGAGGGTGTTAGAAACAGCATTGTAGTCCCTAGGGTAAAAGCAGAGGTAAAGAAGAGAAACTGCTTTCATATTTTACTATTGAAATTGGAATCTTAGCTTGCACTGTGAATAACTTTATTCAATACTGTATGTGAGGAAAAGGTTGTTTTTAATAATAATTGCATTACTGTCCTGATTGTTAACTAAACTGCTTTTAGACTGAGAGGGGTTATAATTCTTCTTTTCTTTTATACATTGCATTTGTCTAAAGGCATTAAACTTCAGCTGGACTTTTAAACCAATTGAACAAAGACCCAAAGAGTCTTCACGTGCACTTTACTTAGACGAACACAACTTTCCATTATTTCCACTATGTTACTTGGTTATTGAGTAATTGCACCGCATACCTGGCATTGCAATAGGCCTACATATGACCTACATGTACACACTAGCCTGTCATTTAAATGTCAGTAACTCAAGTAACGAACATTGTAGGAGGGTAGTGTAATAGCCTTTTTGGTTCGTCTGATCAAGACAAATCTTGACGTCACAAAAAGTCACAAAAAAGTCACAAAGGTCAAAAGGTCAAATGAGGTCAAGTGAGGTCAAGGGGGTCATCACGTGCATTTCACTTAGACGAACACAAATCTCCATTACACCACCCCTCTAAAATGTTTCAGTGGCAAGATATCAATAAAACATTACTTTTTGACCTTTTGACCCTTTCCAATTATTTTGGTTAATGTACCAACATTTTCACCTCCTACCAATCTAACTTATCCTAAAATGATGCCACTGCTTGAACAACGGATACTGAGTTACAGCTACTAACAGAAATTCAGTTTTTGGCCTCTGGTGATCACCAGTGACCTTTGACCTCCACCAAAAAGGATAGGGCACATCTACTCCACAACATCTACATACATACCAAGTTTGAAAAAATTGATTACTCGGTTATTGAGTTATCGCACCACATACCTCGCATTCCAATCCGTCACATACACACACACACACATACACACACACACATACATACGCCAAGGTGACTGCATAGGTTCCTTTGTTACACAAGGAACCAAAAAATCGGGACCCCTCAGACAGCCGGAATGGCATGTCTCGGGCTTGTAAGTAGTAGCTAAGTTTTCCGATTTTTCTTGCAAATGTGAACTTGAACACCACTGTATTAGGGATAACTTGCGGCGCGCAAAACCTGCTGAAATTTCGTTCCTCTCCCCAATATGTCACTGTTCTTAGTAACTTAAGATTGTCATAATTTAGTCACAACAAAAATTCTAAGCAAAAGTGGAAGTACTGGTAAACACTTTGCCACGCCCCCACCCAGCAGCTTTCTAACTAAACGGCGCCATTGACTACAAGAGCCATTCAAGTTTACATGGTTACTACCGTTTACATCGTCGTTAATTGTATTTGCGTTAACTGGAATAGCGCTACTACCTCTCGTTTGCAAGTTGTTGATTGAAATTACATGCTCATCTACAGTACCGGCGGTTGATCGCGACAAAGACGTTACCAACTTTAAAGACACAGTATCGTGACGCGAAACGGGGGCGACATTTGGACAGCCTTCCAAAAAATTGTTATCCCACCCAAAATCCCGGATGTAGCCCATAGACACCGTATAATAACAGTACATACGATTGCGTGGGATAGCGTACTGCTACATATGCTTGTTTGTGTGAGTTAACAGGCGTAGTATCTGTGTTAATTTGTATGTAGCAGGGATTGTTTTCCTGATAAAAGTGAGTGCCTTGCTCAATGACAACAGAGAGACCCTTGGGAATTTTCCCAATATCTTGGGAATTTTGAACCGTCTCGATCATTCTTTTCCTTCCCACTTTGAAAAAAGAAATATTGTGTGATTGTTTCTTTTTTCTACTTTTTTAAGTCACTTATTAATTAGTTATGAAATATGTGAATAAGTTCTAATAAGAATGCCAAGGTGGCTAATTTGTATTAAATTTCCGGCTTAATTGTTTTGTGTTTTAATCATCAGTTTGACTGCGATGCTCTTATAGGCTATCATTACTGTAGTTCAACGTTGAGAGGCTATACGTTGTTATTCGAGACGTGATCTTGGGAATTTCTAAAAGACGAACTGGCCTAGGAAACCTGCATTGAACTTGAGAGATTGGTCGAAGCGAAGGGGCTAGTCTTAGTCTTACGACAGCAAAATGTCTTCCAGTTCAGAACTTCAGAAAGAAAAAATCGAAGGACAGCGTTTGCACACGTTGTCACGAGAAGGAGAAATCAAACGAGAAAAATACAGTAGCAAACGAAAGACGGAGTTCCCTTTCTCATTCTCACGCGGAATAGGCCCAACCTAACGTTAGCCTAGATCGCCGCAGAAAAAGCAGGTTGATTGATTGGGGAATAACAAGTCTCTTGTTTATAACGGCGATTTTGCGAAACATCATCTCACAGATCATGCTCAAAGGTAAGTGAAATGTGTTTGTTCAGTTACTGATAGTAAAAAGTAAACAGGATTCCCGTCTCGTTAGTGATCCACATACCCATCCCACCCGCGTGTTTAGCTTATGCACACAGTACAGAGTATGCATAGGCCTAACGTTAGGTCAATTTTATTTGTAGCTATATACCTAGTAAAGCATTTGACGAGCTAGCACAGGTTACAGCAGAAGTGATCAGCACCCCAGAATAAGCCGCACTACTCTTGAAAAATGTGACAAGCCTACAGGTATGTCCTCAGTTTGCTCATAACATGCCCCAAATAGTTTACACTTATGATCTTTCAGAGGGCCTGGCGCGGAGTTTGCCTTTTCCCCAATATTGTCTTCTCAAAACTTTCTCATCAAGCATAGACCTACAATATGCTTTCACTTAGATAATCCTAGGTGTTCCATTAGCCTACAGTCCACTTGACAATGAGTAAGTGCTCAGCTTTGCTGGATCAGTAATTTGCCAAAGAGACTTGATGAGAACAACAGTTCTGTACTAAGCCTGAGCATGTTGGATTTACAGTATAATATAAATGAAGATTATCTGGTGCAATCGGGTGAGCAGGATTGGAGGTGCCATTATCCAGTAATTGATTTCTGTAACTTTGCTTATGCTTGAGTGACATCCAGCTGCATTGATACTAGTTATATGAATTGCAAGAAAAGGAAATGAAGGCTTTGATAAGCATTCGTATATCATTCATGTGTGAATGCATTCCAACACATTAAAAAACTAATGAATGCATTCAAACAGTTGGTTTGGTAGACTTCAAAGGAAATTATGAAGGCTTATTTTGAATTCAAAGAAGACTTCATTTGAGGAAGAAAATAAGCATTCCAACTCACTGACAGTCCTTCTAATGCTAAATGTGACATTCAGAAGGCATAATGAATGCTTATTGAAAGCATTCAATAAGGGTGATGAGGGTCCCCATCCAAATGCCACTAGTGGTTTGCCAGGTATGTGGTAAAAATGTTCTTTCTAATGTAAGGTAAGGCCCCATATATAGGCCTAGGCTTTCAAGTATGTACATCATAAATTTCCCCCCATGTGTGGAACAATGCTATAGTATAGAAAGTTAACTACAGTAGGCCTTCATCAGTGGCCTAAGAAAACCTGGATCTGCAGATTTTGGGCTCAGTCACAGATCAAGGATTTTGAGAAAGGGGGGAATTTACCCAGTGTCAACAAAACATACACCGGGGCATTGGGGGTCACCTCCAATAAAAATTTGAATTCTGCTTATATGCTCATATATACAATTTGGCATAAATAATTACCAAATATTCAACAATTGGTTGTACCTGTATGCAATTGAAAACTGATGCTGATTTCCTTCCCCTCAATCACCACCACCCCAAAACCCCCTCCTCACAAGGGAAATAAGAAATCTGCATTCTAAATTCAGTTCAAGCCAAAGTACTGTTGGCCTACTACCAGTAACCAGTTGGGCTACAGGAATCAATTTTCATGGCTGTCAGAATATCTGGGACAACAAAAATTCCATACGGACAACCAGGTTGGTTGTCCCATGGACAACCATTTTCCTCTCGGACAGAAAAAGTATACAGCTGATTGATAAATTCTTTCACCTTTTTCCATAACAGTTTCATAACCATATTTCAGACTTGGAGTGTGCCTGTCTCTCAAACATCACATCTTTTTATTCTTCAAGACCAATAATACATGAACATGCTAGAAAAAGCCCCTTAGCTACTTTTCAAATTTGGTACCCGTCATAGCAGGCACATGGCAGGAAAGATGGATTAAGAAAATTTCAATGCAGTATTGTGTGTGCATTGATCTATAAAGCTACTTAGGAAATGTCCAGTGACCAGCACAGCAGAGGCGTTGTGATTGTATTCTTTTATGGCACTGAACACAAACGCAGAGATAGCTCTCAGGATTTATCTTTTTTCTGCTTGGGTAATTCAAATTTTTCAAATGAGCTAAGGGGAGTTTCCTCTCATGAACATCAAGGGCGGATCCAGCCCCTAGCTGAAGGAGGGGCAGTTTGAAAGAGGGGGCACCAACATCATACAGGGGCCACATACTCTTGAATTTGACTGACCTCATTTCTCAGACCAACTCCCATTGCCGCAGCTGGGGCTATACGGTTCGAAATTCTGGGGACCTTTGTTTTTTTTACTTTTCGGGCCGTTTTTACTTTATTTTAAGGACTCAGGGGGCGCATTTTTCTTGTATTGAGTGGCGCTAGACTGGTCATGGGGAGGGGGGCAGTGACCCTAGTTCCCCCCCCCCAGATCCACCCTTGATGAACATAATTATAGCCTTCTGTTTTGTAATTAAGTGAAAAATATTTTGGACAAACACATTTCCTTCTGAACCAAAATGAGTGAAATGGTTGCCCCAAGACAACACCAGATGTTTTAAAAATGGAGGCCTGGGCTATGAGGGGTACTGTAAGGTAGGCTAAGCATAGTATAGCTGCTGTACCTGTACATACAGTATTAAAAGCTGTTTTCCCCAAGATCTAGGCAGGAATGGCATATAAATGCTATTTCTGGGTAAAGTTTCCAACCAAGTAGTTCAAGTCAAGCTAGTCTTGACCTTTTTTTCTGTTTTGGTTCACAGGCTTGTTTTCCCTACTCCATTGCTTTTGCAAGCACAGTGGCAGTAGCTCCATTTTTAAAGTCTTCAGTGAGACCGGGCTGGGAATCTGTACGTTGAGTGTACATGAAATGCCAAATGCAATAAAAATTAGTGCCCGAGCAAAATTTATGTCCTCGGTTATTGACAGTGGCATTACTAAACTTTTTCATTGGGAGAGGGAAAGTGCTGAAGTGGTGGGCCAAGGAAAATGCTCCTACTGTACAGTATATCGAGTGCCACTATTGACCAGCTGCAGCACATTGCATACAGAGAACACTTTGCCTGAAATGTGTTTCAGATTGCATAAAATGGTACTTCCCAGCTGTTGTTTTTACTACTAAAAAGTGCTGCTTTCAAGAGGTGTTTGTGAAGTTCTTACACATTTTGCCCTATATACTTTTTACATAAGGGGGGTATACAAGAGCCACTGCTGATGCCACTGGTATAGGTTGATTTAAAATTCCTTTAATAGACAGAATAGATTGCAATCCCCCCCCCCCCCTTGTCCCTTTCTGTTTTAATGGGGCCTATTGTTCACATCATCATCAATCATCATTATTATGACTCTTATAACAACCAATTTTGACACCACCCCTTAATCATTGAGGGACATGTGATTTGAAATCATGGAAGTCTTATATATGCACTCTTCCCTAAGATAAAATACTGTTTCATTGCAAGTAGTCTTGATTTACTTTTCAGGTGTTCTTCAAAGTACTGTACATGCAGTGGGCCACACAGACAGAGCCAAGTGAATGACCAACCTCACCTCAGTTGCTAGCTGTTACACCCATAGGTGAGTGAAAATAACTGCAGGATGTATTAAAACAAGTCTTTCAATTTCCAAAAGCATGTTTTCCCAGCTAACTTCCAGGTAGTACTTCCATGGTTCACAACACTATAGCACAGAACAGTCTACCTTGTGCTGTTCAGAATTGCTTGTAACATTTTCACGGCTTTAATTAGCACCATGAATGGTGGCTCTATGTTGGGACAAGAGGGGGCATTTGCCCTCCATAGAATTTGTCCTTGGCCCTCCTCAATCCCCTCCCCTTCCCCCCCCCCCTCCCCGCCCAAATGTTAGCTGGTCAGAAAGGAGTTGGGTTTGGGTTTACTGAAAAGAATTTAAATAACATACCTCTCCAGAGACTACATTTTTCATTCAGAGGTACAGTATGCTAAAACCTGAGAGCTTCCAGGGGCGAAGCCTGTTTGATCCTGCCTACTGTAAGAGTTGACTAAAGGGAAAACTAACTTGTACTTGAATTGTACTTGAACTGTACTTGAAAGTTAATTTAAACTTTGAACTTTTTATTGAGTTGACTGACACAATACTGTACATGACATGTTCATGTTGGGTATAGTTAAATCTCATCTTTGCTATCTAGAAACTTTATATCTATATTTACTAAAATATTGCACAGTTTATGAGCATTGTTAGGCCTTTATCCAATATCTTGTTTGATGATGATGCAGATCGAGTTGCAGTATCAATTAATTGTCCACAAAGCCTGAGTGAATATTATTTTCTCCCAATTGCACAATATACCCACTATGGTAATGTTTTGACATTGCCAACATTTTCAGAATTATAATTGTAATGTGCTTGATTAGTTTACCTTTACAAATTGGGCTAGTTGCTCTATTGATATGATGTGCTCCCTTCCTTGAAGACAAGAGCATTCACCCCAGTATACAGTACAGAAGTGTGCAGTAGTTAGACTGCCCTGTTTCATGATTGGCTATAGATTCAAGTGACAATATTCTTTCCTGAAATGTGCAATTTACTTAATTGCTTGGTTTGCCTGAATATCCAATATTATGGAATGAGAAGAAAATTGTGAGATACCTTCTTAAAACAAGCCTTGCCCTATTATCAAGTTTACAGTAGTTAGAAGTGTGGTTATAATAATTGAAAATCATCCATACAGTTCATCCTGTGCTGCAAACTTGCATCACCAGCTGTAAATATGATATTCCATTGAATTGCAGCATTGACAACTATACTCCTGTCAAGGGCCTCTATGACAGTATATTAGAGCCAGTTTGTCCCTCATCAGCAACTACAGGTAATTATGGAAGCCAAACACAGGGAGGATTGCAAATGGCTGTTCAACTTAAAACCAATAGTTATTGCCCAAGACTAGCTGCACTTTCATTGAGTTCAGACAAACATCATACATGTCCTATACGCACGATTCCCTTATACAACATGTATTACACAGACGGTGCGTTTGGTCTAACGGTACTACAGTAGAGCATCCACCTCTCATGCAGAAGGCTCACTTCCCAGGTCGAGTCATACCAAAGACTCTAAAAAGGAACCTACTGCCATTTTGCATGATCGCTGCTTTGTATAAGCAGTGGGATAGGGAAAACAAGCCAGTGGGCCACAACTGGAAAAGACAGTGGCCGGTTCGACTTGAACCAATAGGTTGGAAACTGGGCCGTAAAACTCCATCTAACTACAACATGTATTACAGCCAGGGCTGGAAAAAATATTCATTTTCCAGGAAGGGAGTTGCATTATTTCCCAGGAAGAGAGTAAAAGTTTCCACAATTCTCCCTGCATTTTCATGAAAAGGGAAATTTTCCTCCAGATGTCCAAATTTTCTGGGAAGGAGCTTCTCAGCTTCCCAACTCTTTTCACCCTGATTATAGCATTGTAGTACGTGCTGTAATAAGTCACAACATCTGGCATGGTGCCATGCAGTCTCTTTCCAAGGGAGTGATGAAATCCTTCATAATGCTGTAGGCACAAGCAACCCAAATCTGTGGCCAAAACTCAGAGATTTGTCTGGGAATTATTTTGAATAAAATGTTATGAAAGAAAAATTGAAAATTTGGATTTTAAATTCAATGTTGATTTGGGTTTGAATATTAAATTTCAAGTTTTGTGATTTTTAAAGGACAATTGCATTTCCTTCAAGAATTAGAAGGAAGTACACAATTGGAATGTTACTTGTCACTTTCTGGACAATAAATAGCATACCCATCTATGCTCCCTTGAAAAGAATGGAAAATGTTTCCTAAAATGTTTCCTATATACAGCGGGGATCATCCATCATAACTGGGAGATGAATCCCCTGTCCCACCTCATTCCCCTTAGCACCTCTCTGGCACTCCTGGTTTACTGAACACTTATGGCAAAATAAATTGCCAAAACACAAAGGGTCATTCAAGATTTAAGCATGGAGTTGTTTTTCCCTCTACCTAAACAAAAAGGGATGGGGGTATTGGATGACAGTCTTCCCATGTCTTTCTGCAATGGAAGTGTGATGTCTTTGTCACAGTGTGGGAGGGGGTGCTATATTTACTGTAATTGTTCATAAATTTCTAAAGCTTTGACTATTTTCATGACAGTAAGCATTTATTCTGGAGTACAGTACCGTAGCTTGACTGTCAGATATGCATCTCTCTTCTACTCACAGTAGTTGTATTTCCTTTTATTTTTTAACCTAGCTAGGCTACTCTCATCATTTCAAAATGGATTTATGAAGTCAGAAGTCTATCTATTATGCCAACAATATATACTACCCAATCTGTTTCTTTGGGTGTTAATTCTGAAAATGCAAGTTTTTTTTCTAGTGATAACTGATTGACCACTTTCAAATGCAGTCACATGCTTGCAAAACATACTTTCCAACGTGCTTTTGAAATGTCGGATATTAACATCAAAAGCTGACCAGGAAGAAAAAATCCTTTGTTAAACAGAATTTGTTTTGTAATTTTTTAATGTGCTGTATAGGCTCAGTCCTGGCAGATCTGCAATCACTGTGTCTTCCCATTTTAACCATACTACTCCAAGGTACATGACTGCTGTTGTCATTTTTCCACACTGAAAGGCAAAAACAGTCATCCCAAACTTACTGTATTTTGAAGCAAAGGCCAAAGCGGATAATTTTCTTTTCACTTTTCTTTATTTCTTAAGAGTATCTTTAATAATTTTTTAGGACTTCAATATTACATATCCTAGGAAAACCAAGCAGTGACTCCCCAAAAATGGCACATGACCGTGAAGAGCCAATCATGAAACAGGAGAGTCTACTACACTACTTCAAGTTGGGGAGACTGCTCTTGCCCTTTAAGCTTTTCATTAATCATGCTTTGATATCAAAGGGCAGAAAAGAGGATCTGAGATTTCCCTAGATTGAAACAGTATCATGAAACTGCATGGTAGGAACATTCACCATTTGCATTTGGCATGAACACATCCATGGATAAAAAATACCATTACCCAAGTTGCAAATTTTTTGCCATTTGTCAGTTTGTTAGTTTTTTTCTTCATTCATTTATCTTCAAAATATGATATAAAGGATAAAATGTAGTTTTCAGACTTTGCTAATTGCTCCATTATTATTGCCTGCTTGGACAAGAGGTGACTTGAAGTACAGGTCTAAGTGCAGTACAATGTATTTTGTCAACAGTTCAGTTGAAGATTTCCTTGATTGCCACAATGAAAATGACACTGGTGAGGCAGAGGCAGACAATATAATGTGGGAGGAAGCAGTCAAGTCTAAACATGAAAGGAGACTATCTAGGTAAATTCACTATGCATTTGTTTCAGTTTCTTTGAAAAGAGAATCCTTGTACCTGATGGAAAAATATCAAGTTTTTGTTATATCTTTTGAATTTCCATTTTAATCTGGATTCTGCTCACAATATTTCCGGAATGTAGTATTGCCTATCCCCAGTTCCAAAACCCACTGACAGTAATACCAACCTCCCCTCTGAAGCTCTGGCCTTGTCCAGTTAATCAAGTTTTGGCACCACAAGTTTGAAAGAAATCTTTTATGAGTTGCTCTCTCTTCAAGAAAGTGAGAAATATGAGAACAATTTCATCTTTTTGGAATTTGTGACAAGGAGAATAAAGAAAAAAAATTATAAGTGTTTTTCATACATTTCTAGTTACAGCTGAGCCTGCTTATTACATTTAATTTGAAGAAGTACCAATGCAGATTACTAAGCAATCCAGAAAAATTTCAAGTAAGCAAGGACACAAAACTCAGACAGAGCAAAAATATTTCTGTGGGCATTTCATATATTATTCTGTTTTTTTTTGTGGCGCAGGAGGACCAGCCCAAGGATCCACCCAAAGTTGTCAAGTTCACCTCTGCATATGCTAGTCATGTACAAGGTCACGTTCAACTGGACTGAAGATTCAAAATCTCAGCTACCTGTACAATTGGGGTGTAAAAGGCACCTGGTTGATACTTCCCAACCAGGATGGATTTATGCATGATTTTGAGTAACCTGGCAGAACCCAGAAAACCACATCAATACTGGAAAGATTGCTTGCCTTGCTTGCCATTTAATGGTTTACATCACAAAAGCAATTTTTATTGGCCAAATGTGTTTTGTGTATGAAGTTTTGTGAATAGGAAGATGGTGTGATACCAGAACAGTATTGCCAACCAGCTTGTAACTGTATTGAAGCCTTTCATTTATATGTTATAACATCAGCTATACCAGAAACTTTAGGTCTGAATTTTATTCCAGCTACTAAAAAGTTGAAAGAAATAATGGGACTATCATATCATGCAAAATAAGGACAACAAGAATATAGGAACAATTTTTGGTGCACTCAGTGGAGCATGTGTCTTTTGTAATCTTCAAATGAATCATAAGTTGAAGCAGGGTTCCTACATTTCTGGAAACTAAATTTTCACTTTTCCAGGACCAAATATTAAAAGAATTTGCAGAACTTTTTTGGGGGGGGGGGAGGGGGGAGCTGTTACATCAAATTATGAAAATTTGTGAAAATTTCCATGAATTTTTCATGACTTGGTTAACACAACTTTTTGAATTGGAAAACTTTACCAGGCCCTGGAAAATATTTTTTCAAATTTCATGACTCTTTAGGTTTTCAATGATGGCAGGAACCCTTCTAAAGGTGTTTAAGTCATTTGTTTAATAGAGACATTGGTATGCCAAAGGAAGTGGAAGTTTGAAACTGCATGTTCAGGATATTCAGATTGATAATTATAGATTATTTATTTGTAGTAACTGTACTGTGTAAGAAATAGCCATGCATCATCCTGATCTGTGATATCAAATTCAAGAATGCAGAGTGGCTCATATTCCGACAGAGAGTGCAGTCTGATTCAACAGGGTTTTGTGTGCTCACTTTGATGATATACCCTTCAAACAGTAGACCAGGATTGTGTCTGCGCAATGAAAAGTTTTAAACAGCTGTGGGTGGGTAGAATTAAAAAGGTTGGGAGAATGTATGAAATAGTGAGAGGACTTGACCTAGCTTGAATATTCTACTGCCAGAAGTAGACCCTAATTCACATTTAAAAGATATCCTGTAAAAAAATGTTTCAAATAAATTTATGTTTAACACGGTGAAGTAGAATTTTGTGATAAAATTATTAAATCAATTCTTCAGATGCTCAAAATATATGCAATTAAAGTTTTCAGATTTTTAATTAAATTTTTGTGAACTTGCAGCAAGCTTGTGTTACATATCCTACACTTGCACTGATCAAATGTGTTTTCTTAAACTTCTTGTTCAAATGATGGAAATATTTCTTTTCTTAGATTTGATTATATGCCATGAGCAAGGGTGCCAGTGGAAAAACCAGCAAAATGGGAAGCTCCTTGCCAGTATTGTTGAAAATTTGGAAGAATATATTTTTTTTATAGACAAACATTTAATTTCTAGTGTAAATTTTATTTGTGCTAAAAAATACACATTTCCTAGGTATCATCATGTTTGGAGCCCTCGCCATGGTTAGTGGGACACAGAAATTTTCCAATCTTGAAATTTTCTATGAATGGGTTACACCAAATCCCTGTGTTTCATTGTGAATAAGAGCAGTTGTAAAATCAGGACTTGATACTGTAAGCATTGCCCATCTGTGCTGAAACATTGATATCACTCCTTGAACAGTACTTCCTTCAGGTGCAGTACTTCATGACGTGCTTTGGGTCTGTGTTGCCACATTCATGTACCTTATTCCAACATCCCAAGGACCAAATATGACTTGAATAAAACTTTTGATTACATTTACTTCAAGCATTTAGCAATCCATGAGAACTCTTTTATCAGCTCTCTTCCACTAATTTTGTTTAATCCTACACCTGATCAACAAGCTTGCTTATATGTGATATTGTGCAGTACTTTATGTGCCCCCACCTGAGTGCCATTTAGAAACCAGCCTAGTAGTAAATCGTGCATGCTGGTGCATGCATGGTGCCTCTTAAATTAGAGACTGTGGCACTGCTTTGATGGGTCTCATATATATCCTAGCATCCATCATTGTTTGCTCTTAGTTATGAAGGGATGGTGCAGAATTAAGTTGTTGTCGTAAGCAGGAGAGAATATATTTGTGCAAATTGCATGCATACAGTATGTGCACTTGCTTACTGTACAAACAGCACTGCTACACTTGAAGGGAATGTACTGAGCATATCCACAAAGATAGTTAGGAATATATAGCACTTCATATACATGAAGATCAGTACCAGTTGGTTAAATTTTGATATGAATTGAAACAATTACTCCACTCTTATTGATCAATGTTTTTGGGGTACTGGTAGTTTTGTACTCAATCAATGGCATAAAAAAGCCTAGATGCATGGGGGAGCTAGACAGCAAGGGGGTACCCAAATTCATTTTTCTAAAAGCCTTTAGCTCCAATATTCATGGGTGGGGGTGGGGGTATGGGATAGGAATGAAACCTTGCACACACAAGCTCTGAGGTGTTTGAATTCTCCATGGACCCCTGTGCATTGTCCACCCAGGTCCACTCTACTGCTACGTAGAAGTCCCCAATAAGAATGAAGTTGTATGTAATTGTAGACTTTTGAAACTCAATTCAGCTTTGCTGAACTTCTACTGCAAAGGTGCACTAGGCTGGTGTTCTTGTTCAAATCGGAGAAGGTACTAGCGTGTGTAGATCACAGCTTTTAAAATGGGGCTTCATTGTGATCCTTTTTGAAGTCTGAAAACTATGTAAAAACTTGCTGCCCTTCAGAAAAAAGTGGAATGTGATCTATTGAAAGTTTGACCATACATTTTCTATGGATGGATTTGTAAATTTCAAAAAGGAGGTGGACTAGTTCTTGTCAGCCTTTCAACCTGCAGGACAGTGTGTATGGTAAGTATCACCTCCTCCTTTCTCCCCCTCCTCCTCTCCTCCTCCCCCCCCCCCCATTTTGGTCCAGAATGCTAATAAAATACGCTAGGTGCATGCTAGATTCTATATGAGAATGAACAGCTCATTAATTGCAAACTCAAAATCATCAAAACAGCCACTGTTATTCTCATTCAAAAGAAATGGTAGGTAGGCTATACATCTGTGCTACAGGTCCTTGCTCCAGTTAATGCAATTTACAACACTACCATAACTGCTGTAAACCACTGGAAATAGATTCCTCTATATTCTGTAAATACCCCATCATTTTTCTGATCTACCTCTGTAAGTGGATAGCCTGACCCAACTAGTCTTCAAGACATATGTAAAGGTATAGGAAATATGTAATTCACTCGTATCTCATAGTAATATTAAATGATTTTTGACAAAATTATAATAATTACTGGAACTCCTAAAAAGTCAATTGACAGAAATATTACATAAAAGAAAACATGAAAATCAGGTAGAGTACCATATTCTTACTGGAATCTTGTACCAGCTGTTTCACTTTATTGTTTTACACTTAAAATTTCCCATCAACATGCCATAATACATTTCTTGATCAACAAGCATGATAGTGGAAAGCACCTATTTTTTACAATAGTAGACACTAGGATTAATTCCCAAACAAAACATAACTCTTCTTTTTTGCATGTTGTTATGAATTCACTTCAAAAATGAAACAAAAACTTGTTTTTTTTCTAAAAAAAAATTTACATTTCAAGTGATATGAAAACTACTACCATCTTTGTAAATGAAGTTTTTAAAATGTAGGAATCCGAGGCTTTCATGCAACTTTCATGATGTATCTTGCATCATAGTTTGGGTCTACAAGTTCACTGATATCATGACATGAAATTCCCATCGCAATGAACTTCTGGGTGGCCTTTCCACTCCTATACTTGCTCTCCTGTCACTGTATCCTAACATGATGACACTGGCCGTCTTCCCCAGTCTCCGAATATTGCATTAAGTAAATATTGACAGTCATACGAAGCAAGTTTGAATAGTGAATTCTCTAGGCAATCAGCTTGCAGTGGAGATGTAGTTCTCAAAGCCACCATACAGACCTGGCCTGCACTTTCTTCTTTAAAGAGAAGACATCAATTTTCTTCCAGCCTAACAAGAAGATAATGGTAGGTTCCCATGCATGAGTTCTGCCATAAAGTAGGTATTGTAGGTGATTTTTTTTCCAGAAAGTTGATGCAGTTCCTGTAGTGCTAGTGCCTTCAAGGATACAAAGAAGAGCATAATATAAATAAGTAATATGTCACATGTAGTAACAACAAGTTAACTGTTGAAAATGTTGTACTCTCGAAGGTTAGATTACTCTGGTATGATATTTTAATTTACTTCATGCTATGTACATATAGCCATATTGAAGATTCTTGCTGTTACATGACTGACACAGGCCTGGATTAATATGATGTTTATTTCATATGATGTTAATTAAAATGCAAAATAGTTAGCATATGAAACACGAGAGATGTACGCTAGCTTGTGAAGGGAATCTGTTTCAAAAAATATGGATACTCATGTGGATTAGTTATGAGAGAGTAACTTTTGTAATAAGTGACTGCTCTTCCATTGACCAATTCAGAAGAAGCAGTAGGGAGCTAATGCTTTCATTACAACAGGCAGTTGCATGCACTGCAGTTGTTCTGTTTTATTAAACATATGACAGCTACTTGACAGGGTTAGTCTCTTAGCAACAAAAGTTTGTGTGCTTTTTGAGGAGCTAAAGATGTTAGCCATTTTACCAGAACTGGCTGGAACCATCTGGAATGAAGAGATTCACCCTTTAAAGAAGCCTAGCAGTGGCAAACATAGTTTGACGAAAAACTTTGTCATATGGGGTAGCTAGAACCTTTTTTTGCCTATTTGGAGGGTAAGGGGGGGGGGGGGGCTTTAAATGATTGATAGACTTATATTCAGTTACACTTCAGGTATCAGTGGAGAGAAGTTCTTATTGCCACCCCCATTCCCTAGTTAACAGGGCTGCATGTAGAGAATTTCATTAGGCCATTTAACTGACGACATAGACCTGTTTGAGGGCTATTTAATACCCTGATGTTTTAAAATGAGGTTAGGTAATGGATTATAGCAAGCACCCTGAAAAGTCTTAAAATCTTTGGTCTAGTAAACTAAGTTCTCCTGAGGTTGGGTGTGGAAGGACTGTTTCAGACAACCATCATGGCAAGACTATCCCTAGACGCAATTTGCTGTCACATGTCAATTAAGCATTCAGTGGAAATTGTTGGCATTATTACAACAGTACTGAGCTGGTTGGATAGCATTCTTATCCTCTGAACATGGTCAGTCCAATTTATTTCTAATCATACTGTATATGCTTTCATCAAGCAAACCCTTCCTAAACATTTGTGCACCACACAACTAGTCTTTTTTAATTTTGTCCTAATTTAGGGGGTGAAAAGCCAATTGTCGTGCTAGCTAGGCCATCATATGTGATCAGAGTGTAGTCTGAAATCTGTCAATTCACACAAGTCTTTCTAATTGTGGGATATATTTTACTATAACACTATGTAACTCAATTGCTTGAAGTAATTTCATACTGGCAATGACTAAAGTTTTGTCCCTTTCACAGCTGTTTACGATATATCAGCCTTAATTTGAAGGTGTATCCCGGTAGAAACTACTGTAGCATTAATTATACACTCAATAAAATAACAAGGATCCACATGCAACGTGATGGAAGTTGAATTTGTTTCTTTCTGTATTGTATCGGACCTTGGGAATTTGTGCCCATAATCTTGGGAAAATTTCTCCCTTGTTCAATTTTGTATGGCATATACACGTAAGTAATACTACACATCGCCAAGCAAACGATTTTTTCGCAGAATTACTGTCAATGTCTACTAATTGCCATCGTATTTGTTCGTATCTCTTATCCTTACCTTCTCGCAGCTTTACACATCACAAATTACTCCTTTATTAAAGCTGATAAAGCGTTCCCTGGATGTCGTGCTGTCAATGTCACGTTAATTTTGGGAAAAGTTGCCCTCGCTGACTTCTCTTGTTATTGCCGACGATTGTTCGTTGTATGTGGTATTTGCAAATGTCTTGCAGAAATCCACATCACCCGAATGAGTACCGTCTACTACTTCCATGCTTCAACTTCCCTCCGTCGATTGCACGAACATTTTTCACGGCTAAGGAGAGTGATGGCGCTGTAACAGTTTTTGATGCGCGAAGGTGAAAACAACAATTTTAAAAGATGCTGCCGCCCCCGTTTCGCTCCACGATACAGTGTCTTTAAGCTGCCTGTTGAAACCGAATACGCCGTTGTTAACCTCTTGTAGTACGCGGTTACTTCTGATCATGTAGCTGTTAACGAAATTTAGCAAATTTAGCAATTTCGCCGTGGTTACCAAAATTTACCACCCTGTTAATGATAATCACGCCGTTATTAACAAGATTTGCGTGGATCGCGTCCCATAGGCCTGGACAAGCGTTTGGTACAATCGATATAAATCGGGTTGATGCATACTGTTTAACAAGGTGTTTCTTGTTTGGCTGTTTCCATTGTATTGTATCGATTGTATTTTTGTTCGGTTCAGGGATTAGGTTAGGGATTAGGTTTATTGTTAACCAGTTAGGAAATTTCTTGTTAAACAGTGCGCATCGCCCCTACAAATCACCTGTGTGTAACATTCGAATGTGCGATGGAAGGACGCTAAATGGCACCTATTTTCTCACACTGTGTCCCAACACTTTTCCGTACTGCCGTAAAGATTACTCAAATAGGATGTACATAGGATGCTTTCATTGACGTAAGAAGCCGGGTCCATTTTGACGAGTACGCTAGCAAGCAGTTGATGACCCCCGAGTGACTAGCCGTAAAACACAGTAGATTTTTGCTGGGCAATTGGCATGGCTTGAAACACCAGAAATAGAAAACTTCCCCTTCATACCATTCTTTCCTCTTACATGATAAAAAGAGAAAAAAACCCTGTGGTTTGGGGTTGTAAAATATGCCCACGGTATTTATAGCCTGTCCTAAAAGGAAACTAAAGGGAAACACTTGCACTATGTTTGAATCCATTTACCTTCTTATCTAGTTGACATATATAACACGTTACTGTTGTTGTGTTGTTAAATCGTATCTTACTAACTAACCACATGATAAAAAAGAAAATAAGTAATCATTGCCTTAAAACGTCTTAGTAAATCTCGTCCCTGAATTTCTAAATCCCCTGAAAATAACATACCTTTATAGATACATTATCTAGTCATGGGCCTGCAAAATGCATAATAAGCATGGTTGCATTAGCATGGTAAAATTTGGTTTAAGAAGATTCTTTTGCCCACATTTATGTAACCTTCACGAAACACTTCTTCAACCATGTGCCTCGAAAAGGGATGAATTTTTCAAATTTGACCTACTTCATATTGCTAGTGCAGTGACTGGTAGTTTTTCGTAGAATAGGTGGCGACTGGACTTAGAAAGCAACCGACTAGTTTGAACTTGGCTGTATCTTGGGGTTACTTTGCTCATCCTTGGTCTCAGGTACCCCGCGACACTCGGTGCCACCTCGTGTTTACAATCACGCAAAACCGCAGGTAAACCACGGTGTTTTCCAGTCCTTGTTCTTACGTACCCCGAGGTTTCGTTGATTGAGTAGTGCTACCATAGTAACGAGGTCAAATCTTTCTCGTACTAATTACTTTTAAATGTTACAAAAATACTTTTCATCAGAGCCATAAACACCTGTGACCTTGTCTGATCAAAACAAACACGGTGTTTAAAACCGCAAAACCCTGCGATTTGAAGTGGATCGAAATTTAAACACCGCTCACGCGTTCCTACGCGCGCGGTAACACGGTGTTACCTGGAGAGGGCTGTTCTTTAGACCACAGTAGAGTCCAGTATATTATTTGCATTACATTTGAACTCTCATTTTGATCCACGGCGGATTGATATTGACTCAGCCAACACATTTCAGTCAAGTTAAACCTTTTGTTCCAGTACCTTTCTAAACTGATTGTTTACCTGAATATAGGAAATCGATCGGGCGTTTTAGGTTAGAAGAAAGATCTGTTTGTGTTAATAACGGTTGCATGAAAGTTTCTGTATATTTGTCGGGTAATAAAATTCAGCACAGAGTAGATCGTGATCGAGGATCATTTTTGTGCTTGTTTTGAGCTGAGCCAACTCACAAATATGGCGCAAAACTGAAGTTGTGAAAAATTGAAATACAAACGCTAAGTGCCGATTTGAATCATAGATGCATAACATTAAACACAATATTGGACACACAAAGTGGTTCAAAATATATTCTTTATCAATTTCTTTTTCCTTACACATGATACAAAAAATTGCAGTCTTGCACTTCATCATACAGCGAGCAACTTCATCGATATAATATTAAAATGACAACATTTATTTAAGAGATTTCAGAAAACAAGTGAATATTACCTATAGGGAATACTTTGAGTCAGTTTATACCTAAAATATCCGAGGGACTCATGTTTTTGCTGTAGATAATTTCACTTCTCCATTATCTGAAAGGTGAGGGGAGAAGCACCGAAGTAGTGACAATGCTTAGGGATGGGTGTAACACACACAAATATATCAGTGTAACAGATCGTTTATGTATTTGTAAAGCTATTGAAATCAGCAAAGTATTGGATATACACAGGGGTAACTCGAAAAAATGTTCATCAACCTTGCAGTCGGGAGGTCCGGAGTTCGAGTCCCGGCCGGGTCATACCACAGACTATAAAAACGAAACCTACTGACATTTTGCTTGGTGCTCAGTACAAGCAATGGAGTAGGGGAAACAATCAGTGCGCCACAACTGGAAAAGGAGTGTTAGGCTTGACTTGAACCAATTGGTTGATAGCTGGACCATAAAACCCCATCTAACCTAACCCGGAAAATCCTGGCAATGCAGATAGTTGAAATGCTTTGTGAAAGTGTCTAACTTTGTCCTGGGGCTATCCTAGTTCACAGGTTAGTTAGATAGGGTTTACGGCTCAACCTTTTACCTCCTGGTTTAATATAGCGACGTCCACAGCTTTTACTTTCAATTGCGTGGACGTGCACCACTAGTTCAAAAGAGAGGTTCCAGGAACTATGTGAAGCTTTCAATGACGTCACAGGCCCCACCCGCCTTTTGACGGGAGTAGTGCGCTAGCTAATGCTAGCGTAGCTACACTGTTAAAAATATCTTTAGATTTACAGAACAAAAATTAAAGACATACATAAAGAAAACGGAAAAAGTGCTGTCAATTTGTTTAAAAAAAATTAAGAGCACTTTTTCCATATCCACTTTGTATTTCTTTAGTTTTTGTTCTGTTAATCTAAAACATGTCTGTGACATTTTAAACAGTGTAGCTGAGAAACAGCTGACGACCCACACGTGACTGTGGCGTTGAAACACTATTGATTTCGACCGGCAATGTGCGTGTCTTACCAGTTGTGAATGCACACTAGGTACCACTATAGCTAAGCGATTCGGTGATGTGCAATTGATGTTGAGGTGATTTGGGTAAAACAAAATGTCAAGAAATTCCAGCTGAAAAGGCCGGTTATGTGAAAGGAGAAGGGAAAGTTTTCACAATTCAGGAAATAAATACGTCTTTCAGGGGAAAATCCTGAGATGGATGGCGCTATTTTCGATATCTGCCATAGCGCTTCGCGATCCTCCCTTGTTACGAGGAGAACAAAAAAGCCGGATTATGTTTGGCAATGGACATATTGTGTGTGGGCGTGGGGAGCCAACATACAGTTTTGGTCCGCAATAATTCAGACAGATTAAAACAACAACACAAATGCTGAATAAAGATAATATTTCACCGTGGGGTACAGATGGGCTTCGAGAAGACGTCAATTTGAGGCTTTATTACAGAAATAATACTGCAGTTACAATGAGCCATCTATCCGTCTGTTTTGTGTATATGTGTGTCAATGTGTGTGTATTTGCGTTTGTTTGTGTGTGTACAGGTGTGCGCTAGTGTTCGTGTGGGTGGGTTTCTTATAGACGATCTGAGGTTCTGGGTGTTGGAAATTGTGGGGCTCCCCCGCCCGAGCTGCAAACCAGATCTACGCCTTGCTGTGACCAACGCTCACAACATTTTACACATCGCAGGCTTGGTATGTGCATTTCATATGATACACTAAAAGCATATAGTTACATAGACTGAACTGTAATTACGGATTTCATACCTCCCACATGTCTAATTACAGCAACTCGTTACGTAGCCTAGAACTATAAAATTATAAATGTTGAACCTTGTTTAAACTAAGGCTATGCTTGGCCGTATATGACACAGACGAGCAATAACAGAATGATATGACAATACGTGACGTGGTTCTTTGAGCAGCTTTATATAACACCAAAAATATGCACAAGGGAAGGAAGCAATTTGAAAGAGGGAGCGAGGGATAGTTTTCGGACTGCATATTTCATTCTACACCATAGATGAAAAAATACATCTTTGATGTTGATTCTACGACTTTTTCTACCAGAAAGAACCATTTTACCATCAAAAGTACAAATCAGCATGGACAATTATATGTCATAACAAATGAATAAATGGAAATGTACATTAAAGTAGAAATCCTTGGTTTTTGCCAACTTATGGTATACACTACCTGCAGTACGTCTATGCCCTCTGCATACATGGAAAACATACTTAGATGGCAAATTTGTTCTCTTTTTGTCCACTTGTGGCGGTCAAAGTTCACTTTCCTTTTAGAAGAATAAAAAAGTGGGGACACAAACATAGCTTCGTCACCACTGTGAAACAGAGGGTCGCCTCTTTCCCCTGGTAAATAGATACTGGCAGGACCTAACTTTTGTATAAATTTTTGTTCCGTGAGGCATTTATAAGACGATAACCGAACACACATACATTCACACCCACGCACACAAATTCTCATGGGACCCGGTCCAGTTAGAAATAATCAAATCTTTACGTGAATGATTTACAGTGTTATATCACAAAAAGGAAGCAAAGAATATATAATTTAACATGTCCGTCTGTCATCTTCACCCTCGCAAATTTGCATTTACCACGAGCTACTCGAACAGATTTTAAAGTGTGCCCAACGTTTAGAATTTTAAGTTAGATAGTTAGATGAGGTTTTACGGCTCAGTTTCTTCAACCAATGGATGTAAGTCGGAAACTTGTCAAATCTTTGACTGGATTCGGTTCATAAACTAGAGCAGCCGCCCAACCCTATACTTTGGGGTATATAACTGTACCACGTCTTTTTAGGTCACGATGTGCGACACTGTCACTATTAAAATATTTCACGCAAAAATCTTTTTCCCCAAATATGTAATCAGCCTTCATCTTCCGTATCAACTTTCAGGGTACACACTGCTTACGTAGCACTTGAATCGTACCAGGAATTAATCCTTTCGGCTAAATGCAATTCATCCCCTTAGATAAGGGCAGCTACAGTGGCGTAGCTAGGATATTTTCCAGGGGGCAAAACTCGAAAATTTTCAGTTTCAGTATATTTTCACGTTCAAGGTGCATGTATTACATACAAAATACGTAAATTTATGATAATAACAAGATTATCATGACGTCATGTAATATTACCTTAGTTAATACATGGCCCACAAGATCCTGAAGCTGCATACTATATACTTAGAATTAAGACAATGTCAATGGGCCCGTTATCACCCCCATCCCCAGTGATTAATTAGATTAATTTTCCGAACACATTAAATAGATTAATTTTCCGAACCAGTCTTTTAAAAATAAGGTAAACATCATACGTTCTTCCCAGGTTTGGAGTGGTTCTTATGTATAGACAACAGAGAAAGCTATTGTTTTGCATATGTAGCTCCACCCATGTGGTTAAGCTTACAGTAAGATCAGTCTATAACTTGCCCAGCTGCCCGGTACTAGCTTGTGGGATGAGAGGCCATCAGGTGTATACGCCAACCCGGGGAGCTGTCAGCCAATAGGTTTGAAACTGGGCTGTTAAACCTCACCTGACCTAACCCGTTGTCAGCTTTAGTGACGGATGAGAGTGATACGCAGGGCGCGACCATCGGTTCGCGCGGAGCGTCCCATAGGGAAATTTCGCCAAAAGCAACCCTAGGTTGCAGGAAATGACACTCTCTGTGGGTCATTGCTACATGCTTGGAACATCATATTTTTCTTGTCCTGAAAACTTTTTTAGCAGACAATTTGTTCACAATATATGCAAAAAAAGGAAAAATTGGGAAACTCTAAGGCCTTCTGGTATGTACTGCTGACAGCCTTAAATCGAATATAAGTATAATGGTTTGTGGAACGAAAACAAACGGAAATTGTGATAATTAAATGAGGGAGTATTTCGTTCACGAAACTAGGATTATGTTAATATTTATTAGCAACGTATTATCAAATGGTGCACCAAGTTGATGAACATAACATTAGCTCAACAATACGTAGGGAACTAGCTCGATAATGGTATCCTATGCTCCGGGCTTATAGCCTGTCAGTGTTGCGCAGTATACGCTGTACTGAACAAACTACCCTGCATGTGTACCAGAGAACGTGCACGCTGCTGCAGAGAGGAGGGCATTTGGGGGAACGCGAGTCAAGCGTGCTTCATGTTGCAGTGAAAACAGATGAGATTTGGAGAAATACGCATGAAAAAATTTTCACGATTACTTACAGTAAGAAAACTTTAAAGAAATACGAAAAGGAAGTATCATTTCGTCAACCTCAAAAATCCCCCAAATCCACAAGTTTACCCCGGCCAAATAACTTCCAGGGGGAAACTTGCCCCCTGCCCCCCCCCCCCGGGCAGCTAGGGAAGAGAAACAATTTTGCAAACAGTGCAGGTTGCAAAACCATTAGAGAGGAAGGTGTCAAATGTCCTTCTTCCCATCCCTCCCCTTTCCCCGCCCATAAAACTAGCAAGCAAACCAAAAAGTATTAGGTAAAAATAACACCATCAATTTGAAGTTTAAATGTTGCTTAGTAGTGTTGATTTGTTTACTTTAAAATCGAAATATCCCAAATCCTGAGTGGGTCCAAGTCCCAACAGGGTC